>BMAW01107241.1:0-64060 GCA_019974015.1 Nephila pilipes
CCTTTAACAATGCTCCATCACATAAAAGAAATGAAAGTTACATCAAAATACATTGACATGTGAACAGAAAATATGGAATGGTCCTGGCTGTGTGCACCAGTAAGAGGAGAGCTCAATTGTTTCGAATGTGTTATACTTGAAATTGTATTGACTCACTGTAGAATTTCTTTGACAATGAGTCATGTTTCTAATTGAATTATTATGATCAGGAAAGATATGATCTGATAGCAATATAAGATAGTATCCTAAAAGTCGATCGAAATCAGGGGTGTCCAACCCGTAGCGCGTCACAATTAAAAGCACTCAAAACTAAGTGAACCATCGTGATGTTTAATAATAGCAATTTGATTAAATGTATTTAAAAAATCAAGTTATGACAAGGGACGTTGGAAAATAGTTTTCATAATTTAGTAAAGGAAGGAAACTGCATTCTCTCCTATAAAAATCCCTCTCATTTAGCGAACAAAAACACAATGTAGATGTCTGGTAATATGCAAACGAAACTGATTAATGTACCAATAAAACTTAATGAGTTGTGTCTATATCAAAATACTTCTGACGTAATTAATTTTTTGTATTCATTATCATACATTATCCAGAAGATAAGAAAGATAGCAAAAAAATATTTTATATTTTTATTTGGAGTGACGTACCGACGTGAAAAGCATTTACAAGATTGAAATTGATTCAAACCAAACTAGGCCGCAAATTACCGATTTAATTTTAAAAATATTCTCTAATGTTCTCAGTAACAAATTTTACATCTTATATTAAAACACATGCGAATTTCGAACAGGCTCAATAGTTGCATTATTATAAATCATATATAATAGATATTGTTTCACGTACAATTATTAATCTATTTATAAAGTTATTTAAGTATATAACATAAACATACTTCTGTGAAAAAGGTAATTATACATACGCCAGGGCTAGGTATCCTTTCAGAAAGCAGAGAGAGAAAGTCACTTGATTTCGCTCTCAATGCCAACAATTGTAGTCCAGAGATATATATTCACCAAACGAGACTCTGATAACATAGCAACCATCATGAGGCTGACTATTGTACATTGGTGCTTCATTAAACTGACGTAAATTAATCAACATAAATGCGTAATTAAGTTATTTTTTTCTTCTCCTACGCAAAGCAGACTTTATCCTGACCTTCGTTTACCAACCTGTACCATGAACGAAAGTCGGTATAAAAATTGTTCGAGTTATAGGGGACATCTTAACTCATCTGTGAAATTATTGGCCCATAGGTGTGCAAGCAGTTGGCAGCCACTTCTCTAAACAAATCCTAATAATAAGAAGCTGCAACTTAGGATGTTATTTCCTTTCATAGACTCGTCCATTTGGTTGTCATATGTGACATCTTTACAACGGTATAATCGTAGAACGCACGGTTTTGTTGCCTCTTTATTCACAACTGCACAAGCTTGTATATATATGTATATATATATATATATATATATATATGTGTGTGTGTGTGTGTGTGTGTGTGCAATCGTAAAGTTTTTATCATAAAGTTATCAAAAATATTTAAATATTAGATTCTTTATGATAAAATCTTTAAGATCATTATGGCCTATTCAAATTATTTATTAAATTTTCTTTATGAAAATACATACATCTTATTAATTATTACATCTAACTATCTAGAATTTTAACTATTAATTCAGAAGCCGTTGTTTCAGAGTACCCTTGGGAGACTTTAAACATGTAAACAGAGTATTGTAACATAATTTAAACACACATACATAAACAACAAGTTGTACACACATACATAACACAAGCACACATACAAATACATACACACACACTCACACACTCACACACACACACACAACACACACACACATATATATAAATAAAATAATAAAATTTGGAATATCAACCAGAGTATTAAATATTTTGTTTTTATATAAAAATTGTCATTGAAAGAATGAATACGATTTTATCAATTTTGAATTATACTTAGAATCTGAAAATATTTTACTTCCAAAAAGATAATGTATAGAAAAAAAATCATCCTTTTTATTTATAAATGCTTTGCTGTTTCAGAACGATTTTTTCTAAATGTTTTGTTTTACATTTGATTAAATTTCCATTATTAATGAAAAGTCATAATTGAACACGCTACTTTAATTAAAATACATTTGGTAGATTTGAGTGTAGTCTTTTCATTATTTATCGTGGAAGTAATTTTTGATTTTTTCGTACGCAGTTTTTTTTCTCATTTTATTTTTAAAGCCGATTCCGTTGAATTCTCACTACGAACAAACTTCTAAATTTTTGATTGTCTATTAATAATTTAAGCTAGTTCACGTTGTCTTATCAAACGTATTACAAAGTTATAGGTAAAAATATTTTACCCTTTGTAAATTTTATTTTATTTTCCTTATATTCCAAAACATTCTCCTTAATTTAAATTTCATGTCCCGAAAAATGAAGCTACCTATTAATAATTATACCATTTCTTTCGAAAATCAATTTTAGAACTGTTCTTCGTTTTATTCATTTTATTTATGATTTGAAGAATCACATATCACACAATATTTCAATCATACTTCAAAACACTTTTTCAGAATGGAATTTCAAAAAATAGTTACTGAGTATCATATAAATATATTGAGTTACGTATTTCTATAAATCTTGTGGAAAACTTCTGCATAGAATGAAAACTGTAAACATATAAGCAAATTAATTGAAAAATTGATTAACTCGAGTGTTTCAAGTGATTTTGTGATGGAAATTAATTAATTTAAGAACTTTGACCATGCTGTGACGGCTGCCCATTTCTGTTTGCCTCTTGTTCCATAGCTAAACTCAATGTTTTAACTCTAAAAGCCAATAAGTTGATCAAAGAAACGTTAGAACAATAATCACAATATTTATTACTTGGTTGCTAATATAACGACGATTACAAATGCTCTCCCGTACATGGCCTTAACTATTTTAACTCAATCTACCAGTAATAATCTAACGGACTCTTACCATTAAGACTATCTTGAAATCAAGCATACATTAATCAGCCGATAACTTGTAATAATTCTCGGCTCCGACTTCAAATCCAACTCTAGAACAACTGCTAAACACTGGAATCACTCAACCTCAACTTCTCGAACCACTCAACCTCTACTTCAAACTTTGTATCGCGACTCTCAGTCTGAGTTTATATATTTCCTAACTCTCCTGCTTAACTTCATTTCGACCTGCTTTACATAATCACGTTTCATTTTTGGTTGAGCAAAGGTTGTTTATCAAAAGCAATCAATCTTAATTAAAATCCCCAAGGTTAGTGAAGAGAAACCGCGAATAGCCCAACGTCACAATATCAGTGGTGAATAATTATTCAGTAATATTTATAAACAGCTCATTCAACGTCTCATATGGCCAGCATGTTCTACAGACCTAAATCTCATTAACAATATTTGGAACACTATGGCTAGGCAACTTACTTGTCGAAAATACCCTCCAACAAACCAGAACATCATCACCATTGATCTTACAGATTAGCGGGATAAATTGCTTGGCCCAAATTAGTGGATTGGTGGTGAATAATTTTGAACCAACCTAAGGACAGATGACTATGTCATCCACAGCAAACACAAAATGAATGGAAGCAAAATGCGAAGTATTAGAATAAGTAAGGGAATGTGGGAAGAAAATGAGTGTATAGGCAAATTTTCTCTTTCACTCTTGTTCCTCACGTGACAGCACTGATAAAAGTTTTGAAAGATTTCACGCGAGTGAACGGGTATCATGCTAAGTGAAATTTTGAAATTACATAATATGCGGAATGTTATATTGCACTCAACATAGGACATATCATATCCCTTAATGAGACCATAATGAAAGGTTTCTGCAATGGTTTATATGCAATTTCCCGTTGTTTTGAACACAGTATCAGATGAATAACTTTTTTCCCTTAAAATGTTTCATAGTCATTTGTTTCCAGAATATTAAATATTATTTATTCTAATGCCTAAACAGTGTAATAACAATACTTTGTTATGATGGGCCTCCACACCCTCTCAATTATTTGCCTTCGTTCATTTTGTGATCACCCCATAACAGTTGTATATCAGTGTATGTATGTAAATATATGTTAAGAGAGAACCTCAGAGAGAGAATTGAATTTGATTAATATTTTATACTACGTTTAGATTATTTTAATGTTAAATTATGGTAAAATATATAAAAATGCATTTACATTTAATTGTTAATAATTATATAGTTCAAATAAACTGTTCGTAAAAAGATATATTATTTTAACTATTGTACATTTTACATCTAATTAGCTTTCTGGTTTACGTTGAAATTGCCGACAAAAAAAATTTGTCCCAGAAATATGCTTGAACCTGAATAAATTATGTATTTTGGTTAAGTTTTATGAATTAATAAGAAAAATTAATTCCTTTTAGATATTTGAAAACTGAATAAATGTGGGTTTTTAAATACTTATTTCGTGGGTACTTGTACTTTGTACATCTTAGGAATATGTAATCCATAATCCATTACTATAAATTAATGGATTTCATTAATATCAACTGGTATAAGTATTATGCTAAAGTAAATTTAAAGGAATTTATTTCAATGATATTTTGTATGAAATGAAAACTGAAAAAGAAATTCAAAATATTAATACATGCTAAAATTTCATGAAAAATACACACAAGGAAATTCTAGATACCTTTAATAAAGTAGGGAAATTTTACATTTAAAGTAAACATGTTAAATATTTAATGTAGAGGAGTTTGTATTTTTAATGAATGATACGACGTAATATTTTTAAAAAAAAATTTACAGAAGATTATGACATTATACGAAATATACTCTAAGCCATTAATATTTTGTTAATTTTTTACGATACAATGGTTGTATGTATTCATAATCTGATGTATTGAAAAATGTAGAATTAATCTATTCAAAATTTTAATTTGAAAAGCTACTCTAATAAACGTGAGTGCAAAAAGTAAAAAATGAATTTCGCAAACATATTTACATATTTCATTTCCTAGATGTATTTCCTATATTATCTCATTAGATGAATTTTTACATTTATGAATAGGCATTGCATTGTAAACATCGAATAATTACTTAATGTTCCTTTCAACATTTCCAAAGTTATGTTGTATGATATTTGTTTTCATAGAATAATAAATGAATGGAAACATTACACAATTATTCATGCTTTTAAATTTTTGTAAGTTAATTCTGAGCAGCGTGATAGTAAAGAAATAATGTGCAGCAATGTTCATAAATATTATTTAAATTTTAACTTTAAACAGATAACAAAATAGAGAAAAAAATCAACTTTAAATATATCTGAAAATATATTCCGCTTTCTTACAATTCTCATTCTCATTCATAGTATTCAGTAATTTTTGTGTGACGAATTTTGGACAGTTAATTTACATTTATTAATATAATTTTATTATAAACTTATTAAATAGTAATATATTTAAAAAAAATTCTTAAATTTAATTTGACATCGGAAATAATTCACATTATTAGAAAAGCGTATGTATAAATTTTTGAAAAGTCCTAGTGAGTAGGTTCTTATTAAAAAGCTTTAGTGGGTTTTTATTTCTTTAAGAAAACTAAATGATTAAGAACTTAAAATGCAACTCTATTCCTTTTCTTCATATTTGAATAAAGTATTGAAATAGATAAATTTGAGAAGTTCTAACTATGTATTCAAAAATATATAGAATGCAGCATTTGTTCTATAACTATTTATGATTGTAGATGAATCATATTAAACAGAATTTATTTCATATATAAATCTAAAGGTCTTTTTGTTCCTGATATGTGAGTGAGTGATATGAAAGTGAAATGAGTGAAACAAATTTGGATAAATATCACTCAAAGGATTTCTATTTTTCCGCATGTATGTAAAGTATCTGCATAAAGAGCTCTATGTCTCTTTTCTAAAAATAGTATTCAGTAATTTTTTAAAAAGGTACTTAATATATCTTATAGTAGTCCAAAAAATAACATTTCCAATTACTTATAGAAAAAAATAACAAGAGCTAGCTGTAAATAAAGAAACACGAAAACCAAAAAAATACCGATAAGCTACACTCCTTCAAAATTTTTAATAGAAGAAATGTACATTGGCTTTCAGATTACAGATATACATTTTTAATTACACACTCTATGAAAGCGAGCTTTGACTTTTTCGTATTATTTCCATCCATCAAGGAAGATTATCGCTATGCTTTCTCATGGCTCTCGCACATATTACATACCATTCATGTACATGATCTCTCGGCCTATCTTTGTTTCCGACAATTTATTCTTCATAGATTTGTTCCAAAAAAATCACTCGTGAGAAACACAATTATTCCAATTTATATTAACTATACGATCTTTTCACTAACTTCATGAACCAACAGATTTAACATAAAGCGTTATCCACACAAAATAGCTCGAGGATGTACGAGTAATGAACTTTCAAACCATAGATTACAACCTTTTACTCCACCAATCAGGTTACTACAGCCCTTCAAACTATGGTTGCCATACTGTGTGAATCACATAACTGCATTACATTAAAATGAAACCTTATTCTTGATTATTTTAAATGTCAAAAGGGCAAGTAAGATTTAGATAATCATACTAATTCAAAAGATTATTTTTACCATGAAACTGTTTTAAAACTAAAATATACTGAAAAACAAATTATGTGGAATAAAAATTGAAAACTTATCTACATTATGCATACAATTCTTCGGAGCTTTAATAACTTAGAAAAGGATTTGTACTAGTCAAAGAAAAGTTTTCTGTATTCCTCTATAATGTGAGTAGTTAGACTTAACGATTAAAAGTCTCAGATACTTATACACATAAAGAGATATGTCGTACCTAATCATCTTTCATGGAAACAATCCCACTTTCAAGCATTACCTCTCCTACTCTAAACAGTCGTGTTCATGAGCTTGAGATATCCATGCTTTCATGGTGTCTTCTCCTAATCCTGATCTTTACGTCGGCGCGGCGAGTCTCGTTTCTCTGCTTAATAGTCTCATTATAGCTACCGAATGCTCCAGTAACACTAACTAGCTATAACTATCTACAGCCAGGGAACACGTCTTCTACTGTTGTAGCACGAACGGTGTTAAGTACATCGTACGATTCACTCCAGTATAAACTAACTATACCCGTGGGTGATATTACAAATAACTTGTCATATTTTACTCTTGAGTTACATTGCATATTACATGCCATTATATATTAAAATACTGAAAAGATTTTCAGAATCAATTAGTCACCTATAGACTATGTCATATAGAAAAATATTTATCTTTTGAATTAATGGAAGTCTTTATTACTTTAAGATAAATATTCTATTGAATGTTTCGTAGGTGCTTTATAAATTACCCACTCTTTATTTTTATTATTATTTTTAGTGCATTAAAACTATTTGAAAATGTTCTTATTATATCAAGTAATCAATTTTCATTCTTTCAGATCTATTACCAGTAAAGTTAAAAAAGAACTTAACTCAAAAACTTATATAATCTTATTAAAAATACATCAACTAATTTGCAGACATTTTAAGATAGTACATTTTTTTTACTTAAAACTGATTTAAATTATCTGTTTATAATTTACAACTAACATTTTGAAACCTTCTTAAATAGTTTTATATTAATACGGGGATTTGGACTAAACTTCATAGTAAAATAAACATTTTGAACGTTTGCAGTTCAATTTATTTTAAAAGTAACATCAAAAAGGAAAGTTAGAGGCATTTAAATCCATAAGTATATTTTTCTGAATTAAAAAGAACTTCGCAATCTGTAATTAAGTCATTGAGGTAAAATATTTTACTAAATGTAGAACGCGAAAGACAATCTAGTAATGAATATTTATATTCTTGCAAAACAAATCAAATCAGCTCAAGATAATTACATATCTTAATATTTGAATATTTTTTTTCTATCATACACTCTATAACAAAAAAAAACGACGACGCACAAAGAAGGAATCGCCCAATGGAGACAAAAATTGGCGGACAGGAAAAGTATGTACAGAACAGAGAATTATTAAAATTTCAGAAACAGTTCTGATTTATTTCTGAGTTACATAGTTACAAAGTAACGAGCCCAATAAGGTGTTGACCTATCTTTAGCCTAGATACTAGCTATCACATGACGTGGCATAGATTGATAAAGCTCCCTGATGGTCTCCTGTGGTATTTCTTGCCAAATGTGCTCCAATTGTCGGGGTAGATCATTAACATTCCCTGGTAGATGCAGTCGCCTTTCCATCATATCCTAGATATGTCCGATTTTCGATTGGAGAGAGATCTGGCTGGCCAAGGAAAAGTTTGGCAAGTTGTTGGACAGTTCATAGCAAAACGTGCCAAATGCGGTCCAGCATTATGTTACAAAGAAATAAGGCCAGAGTAATACAAAAGGAACGGTAGCAAAACAGATCTCAGAATGTCATCGACGTACAGCTGTGCTGTAAGTGTGCCTCTAATGATCACCAAAGGGGACCGGCTATCAAGGGAAATGGTACCACCGACCGTAACTCCTGGTTAAGGGCCTGTGTGGCATACAATAGAAAAACAGGATTGGCACGCTGACCTGGATGTCTCCATACACGTCTTCGATGTTCGTCAGGGCGCAGTTGAAAGCGGTATTCGTCGCTAAACATTATACATCTCCAGTCAGCATCATTCCAACCTGATCGAGACACAAACCACTGAAATCTGTCTCTCGAAAGTGTGCAGAAGTGAGTGGCAGGTGGCGCAGCGAGAGTAGATTTCATTCTATCAGCCATCTATGAATGGTCATGGTTTATACTCGAGTGCGGGTCACACGTCTGATGGTAGATAACGATGAATCAGGCGCTGTGACAGCTGATTTGACAATCACTCTGTTCTCCCGATCTGCTGCGACCCTAGATCGACCTCTACCATCATGACGCTGATATCTGCCGTTGTCCTGCCTTTCTTGACGCTGATGCTGCCTTTCTTGCCAGCATCTTCTAATTGCTGCATCGCTTCGACCCATATGACGAGCATTCTCCGATTTGCCCATCCTGCCTCGCTCAATAAAAGGATACGACATCTTTAAACTCTGACAGTGGTCGTAATACCCTCGTATCGTGCGGCGAGGCATTTTTACAGTTGTTGAAAGGTTCCATAAATCGCAATGCAACAGAAATATGACCATCAGATAGAGAATCGCTCCTTAAATACACCTGCTGAGGGCTCCTTAAATACACCTGCTGCGCTGTAGCTCCCGCTATTCTTTCATTGGACACCAAATTTTAATCATTTCATGTTGGATCAAAATGTCTTTTTTCAGACTTTCACTACAATTAGGCAGCCCCTTCTTGGTGCATCGTTTTTTTTTGTTATAGAGTTCATACGGCCACAGTATACAACCGATCAAGTCGAAGTCATTTTACTTCTATATCAGTCAATAATTACAAAAGTAACAGGTCAATTGAAAAGTCCCAGACCTACCATAGTAAAACACATTTTTTTGGCAAAGCTTTTTTTATTCAACATAATTCCATTCAAGGGTGATACATTGATCATAGAAACCCTCCAACTTTTCGATACCATTTTTGTAGTACGATTTGTCCTTTGCTTCAAAATAGGCCTCAGTTTCGGCGATCACCTCTTCATTCGACGAAAATTTCTTCCCAGCGAGCATTCTTTTGAAATCCGAGAACAGGAAATAGCCGCTTGGGGCCAGATCTGGAGAATACGGTGGATGAGGAAGCAATTCGAAGCCCAATTCATGGATTTTTGCCATCGTTTTCACTGACTTGTGACACGGTGCATTGTCTTTGGGAAACAGCACTTTCTTTTTCTTCAAATGCGGCCGTTTTTCGGCGATTTCGTCCTTCAAACGGTTCAATAACACTATGTAATAGTCGCTCTTGATGGTCCTTCCTTTTTCAAGGTAGCCAATGAAAATTATTCCATGCGCATCCCAAAATACAGACGCCATAACCTTGCCAGCCGACTGTTGCGTTTTCCCACTCTTTGGAGCGGGTTTATCGTGTGCAGTCCACTCGGATGACTGTCGGTTGGACTTCGGAGTGAAATGATGGAGCTATGTTTCATCCATTGTCACATATAGACGCAAAAACTCGGGTTTATTACGCTGGATCATCTTCAAACACTGCTCCGAATCATCAACTCGTCGTTGTTTTTGGTCAAAAGCGAGCTCGCGCGGCACCTACCTTGCACATAGCTTTCTCATAACCAAATATTCGTGAATGATATGATGTACACGTTCAGTTGATATCTTTAGAGTGTCTGCTATTTCATTCAATTTCAATTAACGGTCATTCAAAATCATTTTGTGGATTTTTTTAATGCTTTCGTCGGTAACAACCTCTTTAGGGCGTCCACTGCGTTCACCGTCTTCGGTGCTCATTTCACCACGTCTAAGCTTAGCATACCAATCCTTGATGGTTGATTTTCTGGGGCAGTGTATGGAAACTCGGCATCCAGCCAAATATTTGCTTCCACTGTACTTTTTCCCTTCAAAAAGCAATATTTTATCAACAAGCGAAATTTCTTTTTATCCATTTTTTTCACAATAACAAAAGTTGCTTCACTCAAAATGCTATAATTCACAAACTAATTATCCGACAGCTGTCAAATTTATACACGCATCTTTTGAGGGTTAGGGCTAACTAAAAAACGTATGGATCTATTTCTAGTAGCGCCATCTATGTGACAGGCCGGTGACTTTTCAATTGAACTGTGATATTTGTGATTGAATTTCTTAACTAAAAAATGCATTCCCATATTCAGGCTCTCCCAAAGTTTTGATGTATTAATATATTTTTTCTCTTAATGTAAACTGAGTAAATATTTTTTTTTATATACTTTACTTTCCCAGGTTTAAATTAAGCTATTTTTATATAAAACACAGTTTATTTAATTGTGGTGGCCAAAACTGGGCACATTTTTCGTTTACAGAGAATTTGTCACGCTTTAAGATTTAAGTCTCCCCACCTGAATTTTACGTGTCGCCAGAAATATGCGACTTTTCAAACATGCAATTTTAACGCAGTTCTAGTGATTCTTAATTCATTAATTTGTTTATAGCGTATATAGAATTGTTTCGATTCTTATTGTCATACCGTGATGGATAAATAGCCAAACGACTCAAGTACTTAACAAAAGAAGAATTTCAAAAACTGTTTTGGGGTTCTAAAGATAGTAAAATAGGCAATAACGTTGAATTTGATGAAGAAAGTTGAATATCAACGTTGCTGATCCAAGTTATATTCCTGGATATAAAATAGAGATTAATCAGGATTTACTGATTTATTCCCTTTACAAAAAATTGAGTGCAGTGATGATATAGACAAAAGTACAAAAAGGAAATTTGAATTACATGTTCAAAAGAAAAATAGAAAGACTACAAATATTCAAGATACAAATGAGTATAAGGTCATATAATATTTTTGAATGCTGACTTAATAAAAGGATTAAATATTTATGATTCGTAAGAGAAAATTAATGATAACAATACACAGAAAACTAGTGCAAAAAATACTGTTCATATTACACCAGGTCCAGTTGCTGAGGTTCGATTTGCTAAGGATCAATTTATTGGTTTAATTTGTTTATTTCAGGTGTAGTAAAGAAAGAAATATTAACACAAACGCAGAAATAAACAGAAATAAGATAGGTCACGCAAATGTTATGGACAGTTCCTAAGATGATTTAAATTACAATGAACTGAATGTCTTGTTTGGATTATTAATAATAACTTCAGCTTTACTATTTGTCAACAAAATATATGTCTGATATAATTTTTTCGGTGGAAAGTATTGAGCAACAATCAAAGCAAATGTGAAAAATCTGTGTAGAGAAAACCAGAAGTCATATCCTTCTGTGTATACATTTAATTATATAGGTAACTTATAATTATGTAAGTTTATTTTTCAATTGTTAAGATTATGTTAAATTTAAATGAAAAACGACTTTCATTATATTTAAAACCAACATTAAAGTAATATAAGCAAATAAAAGGAATTTTATGTGAGCACGTAAATTTTACGTATCTCTAGTGATAGTGGCACAGATATTCCCGCTAATGCCCTAGGACTAATTAGCGATCACCAATCCTTACCTGAAGGACATTGAATGGTGAAAGCCGCGGTAGCCTAGTTGTCATGATCGCGAAACCACAGCTGGCGTTTTTCTCTTCGAATTCTCATAAAAGACACACACACACCCATAGAGCGAGACTGGCACTCGAAAATTAAATTTGGTCGATGTCTAAAGTCATTCTGTGGTGCAGTGAGGAAGTTTGGAGAGGGAGGTATCAACTCAAGTGTCCTCCTCATCACTTGACTTAGACGCAAAATTACGAGTTCCTTCGCCAGTAGCCCTATCAGTCCAACGTTATTAAATATTTACAACCATTTGAATAATATAACTAATTGTTGTTTCCTAAAATAAAAAGGTATAGATTTTACATGAAAGAAAAATGTTAATTCAATTTCAAACATTAGAGTGAAAAGTTCCTTATTAAGTTCCCAATAAAAACCAAGCATTTCACTCTTTATTGAGGCATTTACTTTCAAATAACACATGAACTTTCTCCTAAAAAGTTTAATTCGTACGAAAAACTCTATTCTCGTAGAAATATTTCTTTCGATAAATTCAATTTCTGTTATGCATCAGACAGAAGAACCTGAAATCAATTTCCGAAGTGCGTTAGCATAACTTCTTTTTTTTCCTACCTAGTCCCACGAAACACAGCTGCGCATAAATGTTTTTCAGCCTTGCTTCACAGGCGCAAAATCTCTCAGCCTAAATATTTTCCTTACCAATTACTCTCACGAACGACATATCCACGAGGAAAGAACCGTTTTCTCTGGCATGGGCGAGTTTATTGCTGTTAAGGCGGTCTTCCCGTAAGTTACTTTGCATTGCTTCTCCTTTTCTGAACATAGGGTATTGAAGGAAAAAAAGAAGCATACTAGTTGTTATTTTTGCTCACTCTTACATATTTTTTTATAAAAATAATACTTAACGTATAGTTGTGAACTAAAGATGGATGCATGAATTGGAAATCATGTAGTTTATACGTCTTAAAATTTTAATCCGCGTGTCGTTTATTTTAATGATGTTTTTGCAGAAAATGTTTTTAATGTTCATATAAAATAAAAACTCTGATATTCAAATGAAGTTTAGTTTTCACAGATGGATTTCTCCTACAAAATTAAAAGAAATTTTACTATCATTATAATGATGACCCTTTTATTATTTTAGGTACTGTACTTTAGATTGTAAGTAAGCATTAGTTTAATGTTTTGATATATGTAAATACTACTTAGCGATGTAAAAGCACTCTAAATTATTTGATTTATCTTAACACTTTTGGTGCAGACTGAACATGTCGTATCTATGCAAAAAAGGCCCGACCCAATTGACGATCTTGTCAAGAGGAAGGAAAACGCTGATTTAAAAACAAAATAAGAATGATGTTAGCAAGAATGTTTGATGAAAGCTTAAAACAACAGCTGCAGCAAATATTATATTTTTGGAATACCTGATTGCTAAGAAGTATAGAAGATATTTACATAGGATAAGGAAAGTCTAAACAAGTTATTCTTGCCACGTTATTCAAAAACTTTGTCCGCGAAAAATGAGGAGATATTCTGTTTTAGCAGCTATTTAAAACCAGAGATAATGGTTTCAAGGAACAACTCATACGGTTCGTCGAATTTCTGTCTTATTGCTGTAACATATACGCAGACTCAAAACTAAACAGCATGGAAAATAACAAAAAAATTAATCCATAAATAATTGATTAAATTTTTTTTACAAAGTAATTGATTAAATTTTTTTATAACGTCTTATAAATTAATTTTGAGAGAGTGTTCATCTGTAATACGAATAGTAGGGAGCTAGTGAATTACGCAAAAATGGGTCGTTATTAGCAATTTTTACAAGTATTAAGAACGTCAATCGGTACTGAAAGAGTGAAATGGTGTTTCATTTGATTGTTTCTTTTTTTTTTTTTTTTCATTTTTTTAGAGGGGAGGAATATAGACGAATATAGAGCTATTACCAAATTTCACTTATTTCAATCAAAAGAATTAATTCATTTTTTTACTTTTCTTATACTTATTTTTGAAGAAAAAAGTAGATAGTTTATATCATTTTCTATTCCAGTATTTTCAGATAAAATGTATATTTACATCCAGTTTCGTATCAAATTCAATAAACTCCTCAAATTTTATACAGCATTGTAAATAATTATTATAATAAAACTTAACAAAGTGTATTTAACACTATAAAGAGTCTCGAAAGTTGCATTACTTTGCGTGTGAAATTCTTTATTACTTATATAAAAGTAGGTGATATTACAAGAAATTTACAATAGCTCGTTTGAAAAAAACTCATATTTGGACATAAGACATTTTCCATTCTATACAAATATTTTACTTGCTTGTACTTGTGATCATGGAGATGTGTGAGGTAAATATTGTATTAAAGAAGAGTTGAAAGTCAAATTTATTTTTTTACTATGTGTCGTGCACAGGATTTAATAACATTCTTTGAGTTTCTTTGAAAAGTATTCTATTTCTGTAAAACTTATCATAGTTTTCAATATCGTGAAAACTTTATTACCAACGGCTTTTTGAAATTGAAATCCCTTTTTTTATAATATAATCTATTTATATAATACATTTATTCCTTTTATACACTTACAAAATTTAATTTAAGAGCCTCTTTAATTCAAAAATGTTGTGAAACCATTTTAGATAACGCATTATAATAATATTAGCTTCTAAAAATGGTGTTATATTGTTTTTTCACAAAATTGGTAATACATATTTTGAAATATTATTCAAGAATATATTGAGTGGATTATGATAACTTTTGATAACTAAAAATGCATAAAATATATTTGATTAGCGAAACATTAATTGTTTTTATTTGATTTAAATTATGTACATTTCTCCTGTGAAGTTTATATATATATATATATATATATATATATATATATATATATATATATATATAATACACGGGATACTCCTAAAGTAAATTTTTTCATTCTTTTCATAAAAATATAAACCATGCTGTGACAGTGGTTTGAAAATGTATAACCTTGGGCACGCTGGTCTGCTACTACTCATTTTTCTTCACCCTGAGCATGGGTTATTCCCCTTCCACTGACACAACTACCATCGCTGAAACTGCAATGGATGTAGATTCTTTTGGTGGTTGTTTGTTTTATCTGGGGTACCATGTGGTCTTTCAAGAAACTATCGAAACTCACTTTCTTAACAAATTTCGTACGTATTACATATACTTTAAATGTAAAGAATTATACGGAGCCGATTAGTTTATGACACTATGCACTATAATCAATACTTTAAGCACTATTTCAAATTTGGTAAAACATAAAATGTCTTACAAAGTAAAATTAATTGATTAAAATCAATAGTAGTTAATCGATCTATAAATCCATCCATATTGAATACTTAAATTATATAGAAATTTGGTACTACTACAAATTTAAATTTTATTCATATGAAACAGATACAGAAATATATACATACACACAAACAATAATAATTTGTAATGCTGTCTAGTTAATAAAACATTAGTTTCTTTCTCTCATAAAATTTAGGATATATTTTTTCCTCTATTAAAAAAAATAGAATTTTCCATTACAACAATTCAGCTTTTATTTCAAGAAAATTAATTAAAAAATACTTAATATCATTAAATTTACTGTTAAGAAATATTTGTTTGAATATTTTTACTATGATAGTTTAATAAGAAAATAGGGAAAAAAATCTAAAGCTTTAAAAGTATTTTCGGTTATTTTCAACACTTTGAAAAATATATATAATTTTCAATATCCATGACTGTATATTTAAATGACAGATGAGTGTTTTTTTTAACTAATAAATTTTTGAAATCGAAATCTAATTAAAACAATAAATAATACTACTTCAAATTATATAATGAATAAATGGAAATTCTTAAGTATTTTCAAACAAAAAAAAGAAATATTTGTTCGAATATTTTTACTATCGTAGTTTGATAAGAAAATAGGGGAAAAATCTACAGCTTTAAGAGTATTTTAGGTTATTTTTAACACCTTGAAAAATATATATAATTTTCAATATCCATGACTGTATATTTAAATGATTGATTAGTGTTTTTTTAAATAATAAATAAATCAAATAGAATTCTAATTCAAACGATAAATAATACTACTTCAAATTATATAATGAATGAACGAAAATTCTTAAGTATTTTCAAACGAAAAATGTATCCATTGGAAAGGAATAAAATATTAAATTCGAAATTTAATACCCTATTGAATACGTTTTAAAATTACGTTTTAGAAACGTTACTTTTTGTTATATTCTGTCTTAATAAGAAGTTGGAAACATGAATTAAATATTGACGAATTGTAATGTTCTAAGTAAGTATTGTTCTGGGTGTGATTAAAATTAAAATAGTTAACTATAGACATTTTGAGACTTTCTTCTACGCTTAATTTTTAACAAAGTATTAATTAGTCACACCAACACTATATTTCTCCATCGAATATAATAATTATATTTTTAAATAAGAAATCAAAAGTAGGAAAAAATATTTGCATACGCTTATTTAAAAGCACTTTTAAAACTTGGAAAGGAGACAATTAATTATATATAATATTTTATTTTCTCATACGTACAGTGTGATGTGACTGAGAGATTGCTTATGAAAGTCGCACTGAGAAGCAAAACTAGGGCAATTATCGATGACAACGGTCAAGTGACGAAAACAGCAATTGAGCTGGTACCTCTCTCTCGAAACTTCCACACCAATCCTAAAGGAGGACATTGAGCCAAAACAGATTAACGTGCGTCAGCTCTGGATACTTACTGGTCTGGGTCTTAAATATCAGGATTCGAAATCTCGACTCTACTAAAATCATAGTCCGCAAGTCCTGGACTATGATCACTAAGTGACTCTTATATTCCAAATGATAACTAAAAATAGACATAAAGAGCTATAAAGTAAAATTTCTTCCAGCATAATATTCAGTTAAATTTATTTAAATGAAATTTTTATCGTTGCACCTTTCGCGGCTGGAAAAGAATTGCAATTTTTTCTTTATATTATATATTTAATTAAATACAATTAGGGTAACTTTAAACTATCATTGAAATAAAAAAAATCAACATTTCATTACCTTTTTAACGTGTATACATTTCTCGCATTGTTAAATTCAAAATTTCCATGAATTACCGTGCATTTTGCTCTGGCACGAAGTTCTCGTATTCAAATGAAAGTCACGCCAAGATGGAAACATTATTCTGTCGCTCCACGTTCGTGTTTGACGCAGCTTTAATTAGATGCATAGTTTAAAATACATTATGTGGCTTTATAAAGGCATTTAAAACAGTCATTTTAACTTATAAAATTATTATGAACCCAAAAATTGCAATTTGTTTCATTAAAGTATGAAAAATTTTTAACGTTTTATTAAATTTGTATTAATTCCAAAGAAGCATGTGATTTAAATATAAATTCAGTAATGTCTTTCAATTATAACAGATCTCTGAAAAACGTTTATGTTATTATAGATCAGAAATTAATACATAAGTTATTTCATAGAACGTTTTCAATAGTTATTTAATAGTTAGATTAAGAAGCTAAAAATAAAATCCATGGAACAGAAAATTGTTCATGAAATTTATAATTATATAATAAATATGTATAATTCGCAGCATAAGAGATATAGAAATACAGCATTACATAATAGACGTTTCTTACGAAATGAAAATTCTCTTTCAAAACATTAAAAAAGAAAAAAAAATCGAAACATTCTAAAGAATTAAAATGGGCTCCCGTCTGTGTGTGTCTTTCTTTTAAAGAAATTTCTTTTCAGAAATTTTTTGCAGGTAGTGTTCAGTATTCTCTCACGAGTTTTATTTAATGAAGGCAAAGAAATAAATACTGAACTTATATTTTTATGTTTCTTTACTTAGTAAAAAATAAAAAAAAAACATTTTTTACCTCAAAGCTCATTAACTCAGAAACTAATATATTTTTATTTTACATTTAGAATAATTTTTCTAAAGCTTTCCGCATGAGTGCATTTACTTCTTTTTTTTTTCTCTTCCAGTTCCTTTTTTGTAAATGTTTTTCCAATTAGTTAACACGTTTTACCATGAAGAATAAATATAGTATTTTCTATTTAAAAATATGGAAAAATTTAATTTCTTCTTTTGAAAGGATTTTGAATTTTTAAGCCCTGGGTCAGTGTTTTCAATTGCAAACAATACGTTCTCGAAATATTTTTATATCATATACTAAGGCATACAGAAAATCTTAAACTCTTAGATATACGAATTATATATATATATATATATATACAATAGGTGATTAAACTTTACATTGAAGCGATTAATACTTTACCATTAGCTCAGACGTGGCGTAAGTATTTTGTACTCCACTAAAGCACACAAAAATAGTTTAAAAAACTGTAGGATGGAAAATTCAAATTTATGTATCAAAACAGCAACCCTAAAATTTTTTTTAATATAAAATTAAGAAAGTTCTATGCAAAGTTTTGCAAAGAACAGATTTAGCCACCCAATGTGCCCTTATTTTATAATTATTTTTGAATTACTCAATTAAATGTAAAAAAATAAATGCAAAATATTAAATTTTTCGATATTAAAATTAAGGGAACTATAAATTATTAAATTGAATATATTTAAGCTAAATGTAATTAAAATTAAAGCAAACAATAAATTATTAAATTTTACATAACATCAGTTACTTGTGATTAAAATTAAAGCAAATGATAAATTATTAAGTTGAATATATTTAAGCTAAATCTAATAAAAATTGAAGCAAACGAGATAAAAGAAAAATTGAAAAGTAACCTGGTACTCCAAAACTGACGCAACTAAAACAATAGACTCTTTGGGTGGCTCATAGTACAAATATTTATGTTATAAGGCTTAAAAATCAAAACTTTAAATAAAAAAATTATCAAAATTCTTAGAATAAGAGTTAAAATACAAAGTACAACATATTACAAACAAATTTTAGCCTCTAACCACATTAAGTGATGGCTTGTTTTTACACCGTTTATAACCACCAAACATTTCTATTTAAAGAAGAGAATTTTCCAAACAAATGACTTTTTCTAAATTCTTACCAAATTTAAATTGTTTAAAAACCGACACGAAAAATATCAATTCATAACATAAAATATTAACACATCTAATTCTTTGAAATTCTGAAAAGAAATTTCTTAAAAATATGAGTCACTATCGGTTGACTAAGTTTAAAATTAAAATTTTTTTTTTACAAAATTAAAAAAAAATTAATATTAAAAAAATTATAACAAGTTGTGTTTTATTAACAAATAGAAATAGTATACTCTCTCTCTTTTTTATGTGTGTGTGAGAGAGAGGTGTGTGTCTGTGTGTGCAAGTACAATAAAAATATATCTAATATAATACAAATATATATCTATTGTTTTGATTCTTTTTTATTATTTTTATATGCTTATTAATAAAATTAATTTTTATATTCACTTACATACAAATATTGGTAAAATTCTTACAATTAATAAATTTTTAGTTCATCTCAACTTGCTAAAGTAATATTTCTGAAAACATAAATAATAATTATATTATTCCTGAAAAACAGAAGTATGTAAAGAAATATTCGTGTAATGTAATTTATTAATACGAAATTTAACACTTTCTCTCTTGATGCAAATATTCATCATAATTTTTACAATAAATTTCATTTGAATGTGTAAATATTCAAATAAAATTGAACTAATAATATTATTCATATGTACAATTATTAGTTAAATTTAAATATGTAGAGTAAAACGATTTGTTTATCTTCAAGGGCCTTAGTGTAATTTTAAACAAGATCATCAACATATTTATATGTGATAAAATTATCTAATTATGCTCATAATAGCATGAATTATTCCCCTAGCTATTATTAGGTCTGTCTTGAAAAATACCTTTACTTCATTAAAAAAATTATTTTTAAAGTTAATTTATATATATATATATATACTCTAAATACAACATTAATTAAATATTAAATACTTAACCATTATCATAAGCAATGAGTTAATTAACATTTGATTCGTTATAAATAATTAACCCTACATTAACTAGATCATCAATGTCTATCAAATTAAAGAGGTTTTCAAAATCATAACTATAAATAAGAAGTCAATCTTTGAATTTAATTTTCTTAATAATATCCGAATTGTTTTTTATAATAGAAATTTTAATAAATGTATTCATCGTACATTGTAATAATTTTCCCACTTTTGTAATATAAGTATTGTGGTCAAAAGAAACTTTTTCTGAAATTTAATGTTGTTTGTATGAAACATTTCAGTAACAAAGATTGAAACAAAATTAAATAAAATTAAATGTTCTTAATTTCTAAAAGTATTATTTTTATATGGAACAGTAATTTTATCTTTATTTTCAATGTCACTAATAATATTTTTTTTAAAAAAATCTTTATTCTTTTCTATGCAATTTTAATAATCAAATTATAATAATATTTTCAAATAATTGGATTACTATTGGTACTTTGTCAACATCACAAATAATAATAAGGAACGAATAATAAAGGTTCTCTTTTACCTTCTTCATCTTTAATTCTAAAATTTATATTGTAGCAAAATTTCTCCAATTTCGTGTGGGTGTAGCAGTTGAAAGTCTAACAAAGGTAAATGACTAATCTACGGGTTTCTGAATCTAAAGTAAATACTAATAGCTGTAAGTTACAACATTATATACAAAGGATCAAATGATATGCAAAATATTTCCTACTTAGGTATCAAAGTTCTTTTAGTAATAAAGAACAAATAATAAAGGTAATAATCAAAACGTTACTACTCCCCCCCCCCTTCGATTATGTATGTATATTAAAATCTTATACAAAGATTAAAAATCTATTTTTACTACAAGTAAAATTTTAATATAAAACACAATAAATATCGAATATTTAGAAATCATTTAGGATATCAATAAACACCTTTTAACATTTTTACCCATAATGTCTTAGGCTCCATTGCTTTTACAGTGAACGTCTAAATAATCAAGGATATTCATAAGATATATCTCCTTTTTAAAACGTTTTTCTGAATTTCACTTGGTGTGTGTGTGTGTGTGTGTGAGTGTGTGTGTGTGTCATCAAATTTTCGATCGTTAATTTAACCAACTTCCCATCAAGCTAGAGCTTTGAAAATTTGAGAATCGTTCGTACTCGCCTAACAATGCAATATTTAGACGTTTGCGACAAGTTTTAACTCATATTTTCTTTAATAATGCAGTTTAGCCCAAACACTTGGCGCGATTTCAAAAATTGGCACCAAACTTGGCGATTTTTTTATTTTATTTTTTTTTTTGGCTGAGCGTTAAATCAGTGAAACTGAACAGGGTAGCCACATTTGGCAAAATACTGCCAAATAATTCTTGTCGCCAAGGGTAAACCTTTTCTGAATTCTGGTTCCCATTTTTTTTAATAAAATGACTTACAAACTTTCAAATGCATGTTTTGATTTTATGAGTATTATGAATTTCTTAATATGCTCACAAATGTATCTTTTTAAGTAAATTTTAAAGTTAAAAATAACTAACAGTTTTAACTAATATTTCAATAATTTTCTTTAATATACTTTGCTACCATATAAAAACGTTATTTTTAAAAACGTTGGTTTTTATATCGAATTTTTCATATATCGTTTACAAGTTATTTATTTGAAAAGTATCAATTTGGGAATACTAGATATACTTAAATGATCTCATTAGGTATTCATGAAAGGATATATTAACTTAAAGAATATCCATTATTATTAGCAGTTCCCTCAGATTATTATACGTAGATACAAAACGCTCGAAGAATAATGTTTAAATATATTTAGTGCTTTATTGTTTGACTGATACTTGAACAATGATTTGAATGTCGAATAACAGCTGTTATAAGCTTGATAATATATTTGTATCATAAAAGAAATGATTATTTAAGGAAAATTAATTATTATTGGCAGTCCACTAATATTATCATATGTAGATACAAAACGCACAAGGAATAATGTTCAAATGCATTTAGTTTATGTGGATTTGAATGATACGCAAGCAATATTTTGAACGACGAATATCAGTGATCATAAGCTTGATAACATTTTTTAATCATAAAAAAAATGTATAACCTTAAAGAAAATCCATTCTTATTGGTAGTTCCCTCAGATTAACATATGAGATACAAAATGCATAAGGAATTTTTTTTAAATATATTTAGTTTTTTATGATTTGAATGATACGCGAACAATGATTTGAACTTTGAATATCAGAGTTCATAAGTCTCATAAAAGTTTTGAATTATAAAAGAAAAATTTTATCTGAGGTAATTTCTTTTATTATTAGCAATTTCCTGAATTTATCATATGTAGAAGCAAAAAGCATAAGGGATAATATTGATATATATTTAGTTTCTTACGATTTGAATGATATACGAAAAATGATTTGAACATAGTGAAATTACTAGATTTGAACGTCAAATATCAGCGTTCATAAGTTTGATATCATTTTTGTATAAAAAAATGTATTATCTGAGAGGAAAAAATTGTTTATTATTGGCGATTTCCTCACCTTGTCATGTATGTTTGTAAACTCACAAGGAATAATATTGAAGTATTATACATTTAGTTTCTTACGATTTGAATGATAAAAGAACCTTTATTTGAACGTCGAATTCCAGCGTTTATAACTTTGATAACATTTTTGTATCATATAATAAATGTATTACGTGAGGGAGAAAAAATTATTTCTTATTGGCAATTTCCTCATAAAATTATATGAAGATGCAAATCTCATAAGAAAAAATGTTGAATATTTAAACACAATAATTTTTTTACGATTTGAATGATACACGTGCAATGATTTAAACACTGTTTAAAGCTCTTTTAAAGAAAATTTCTTTAAAAATGTGAATTGATGTAAGCGGGCATAATAAAAAAAAGAATCTAAATTTAGAAAGAATTATCTCTTTAATCAATGGGTTCGTCTCATTAAAAGTTCCATGTTTTTGGCTAGAAATTAATCTCTCGAGGAATCTGTCTTTTAAAACTAATGTTTTCTAAGCCACTTCATGTCCCAAATTTTTTTGTAAAGGTGGTACAAAATTTCCTTCTTGTCCTCCTATCGCTTTCTGAAAGCACTACTTTTCAGTAGAACATATCAACAAAAAAAGATACATCAGAGCCAGTTAAGTGTTGCTCTTTTAAAAATTTAAGACGTAGAATACGTGTCAAGGAGCTTGATCGTTGCCGCTAAAAAGTATTTTTAACGTTGGCTTCAGAATTCTCGAGGGAATATATCTCCATTTATTTAAAGTGTCGAGGAGTGATAAGAAAGTAAAAGACTTTGATAACTTGTAAAAACGTCATTTGCTGCATCTTCGAAAAACTCATTCGTCTTGTAATTTTTAAAAACCGATGATAAAGATAAATTTTAAAAATTCTTATACCACATTTTCCCTTCCTTATTTTTTTATTATATCGTGATTCATTTGTAAATCATTTCCAAAATATCCAAAATGATAAATAATTACCATTAAAATAAGAATGAACTTTCTTTACTTACGGGATAATTAAAAGCATTTACTTATTAACGAAGTTATGCATCAAATAATAACAACCTATGAAGCATACAATACAAAATACATTTATTTTAAATCATTAGTAAATTTTAAATTGATTGGAGTTTCAATTGAGTGTGTTGTAATGCTATAACGTGTGTTCTAATGTAACTTTCTTCACATTCTATTCTGAATTGTATATGTAGTGATTACAAATAAATACTGTAATGAATAGAAAGTCATCCAGTAATGATACAAATCTTATTTTATTCTGTTATTTGAACGTACAATAGATCATTTTAATTAGATTTACGATTAACGTAATTTTTAAGATGACAGGCGAGTCAAGTAATAAAGGTACGTCACTACGTGAACAAATGAGAACAAAAGATCGATGCAATTTGTTTCGTGTTTTTGTGTGTGTGATTTAATATCTTTCATAACATTTATATCTAATTGAATTAAAGTTTAAATAAAACTATTCCTGTGAAATATCCCAAAGGATGCAAGAATGAATGGAATATATGTTTAAAATTCTAAAAGAAAGCAAACAAATTGACCTAAACTGAACAACAGATTTGGTAGCTTATTAAATGTGAGTCTCACTGAAGGAAGAAATGTTATACTTCCTCAATATTAAAGTAATATAACGCATCCAGAAATGCATATTAATATTATCTATATTTGTACATTATAGCTAATTGAATCAGAAGATAAACATTTATTATATATATTTTCATATGCGCTATATTTGTGCTTGCAAATTCAAACTCTTAAAAATATTTTTTTCTTAAAACAAAATACTTCATTCAGCATTCTTGAACTAGCTTTGAGTGACTATTTTAATTACTTTATCTATGTTTGGAATTAGCCCTTTCGGGACGAATGTACCAATTAAGCATCTCTCGCGATAGCCGTTCACGGCCGAACGACGCGTTTTCGCATTCTATGATGGAACGTTTTCTAATTATCACTAGATAGCGCCTTGTGACCATTACTTTTGAACTAAATAGTAATTTTAAGATCTTGACCTTCACTTTGATCACAGTCTGTCTTAATTCAGTATTTTGTTCACCAGCTGTTGTGGGGGAGGAAGGAAAGCGTAATGTAAACGATCTGAACTAGGCTCTTTAAACTTCCAAGTGATGACCATTCGTATTTCTGGATTTCATCGAATGTTTTTTTTATTGGTTTTCCAATGTATTTTTTACTTTCCTTTCTCTAGAGCTGTACCCTCAGTACTGTTTGATTTTGCGTTGCTTTTGAATGCATTTGGTTTACTTCCCTTTTAATTTTGGAAGGATTTGACTCCCTTTCATAATTTCGAGAAAGTGTTGTTTATCAGAATATTCTCACATGGCTGTTGATCCAATTAATGATGAGATGATAATTAATTTTATAAGAGGTTTGAATAGAATATTTCTAGTGATTCTGATGCTGATATTTTGTCAGAGGTGGACAAAACAGGACTTTACGTATCTCCGCGCATGTTAGTTAATTCTTGTAAATAATCTTTATTGTATGTTATTTTTATTAATTTTAAATTTATTAATGTTTTTTTCCATAAAGTGTAGCAATAATTTCAATAGCATTTCTGAAATGTTTTTCTCAAAGTACTTCTTTATATCCATTTTTCTGTAATTTAAAGGAAAAAAGATAATTAAAAATGCTAATTTTAACATATATTACAGCTTAATTAATGATCTAAAATTTTATCAAAAATTATACAATGTAAACCAACTTTTTTTTGTGATTTTTTTTTCCTGTCAGGCTTAGCTACGCAAAAACCCCGGGCCATGCGACAGTTTCTTTCGTTTCTCTTCCTACCCTAGGGAACGTCCTATTCCAAGGCGTGCCGTCCCGAAAGGGTAATTTAAATTTTAGATTTGCCATTAATATTTGAAATGTCATACGAGTCGGGTAAAAGAGAATTGCCACACTTTAATAAGATCAACAATATCCCAGCCAACTATTATTTATTGAAACAATTGATGCTATTTTTACCTTATTTTCCTTCAAAGCACTGTCCTTTTTCATTTACACACTTGTTTATTGGCTCATATTAGCTGTTCAAAACACTCTTGGGAACCGGTTTTATTTCAATCATAAAAACAGTTTTAAATCTGCTGGTCCATGTCGAGAGAATAAGTAGGATTTTCTACAGTGGAATATCATTGAAACTGAATAGGGTTACATTTAGGATTCGGCCGTGATATTGTTATGAAATAAAAACTAGTATTTTCTTGAATTTGATAGATCGGTTTCAACATATTGCATCCCGTAACTATCTAATAATCTCAAAGCGATTTTCTTTGTTTGTGGTTTGGCCATGAGGAATAAATCCGCTGTTGATCGTGTATTCTACGATGGAAAAGGTTGGATTTCCACTCAAAAGAATGGTTGTAAATAGTGCTTTACCAGAAACAAGCTTTAGCATTCACCAACAATAAATTGTATAGTTCACAGTTATTTAGTGTCCTCATTATTATGGCTGCCAGCCTCAGAAAGAGAAAGTTCCTCTCCAGCGAATACATGTTTGCCACTGGCAAATATTCGGGGAAGTTTTTGATTCCAATAGCACTACCCTCTTTTCTTAACTTTGTTCGTGATGCCTTTTATTAATATCTATAATGGGAAAAAAAGAAAAAAATAATAACATCGTTAATTTTTGATTGGGACTACGTAAGGGGCAATCGTTAGTGAATAAATCTAAAAAAAGAAAGAGAAGTTCGTATTGAATTAATTTTTTCCAGATACATAAATTTCCGCAACATAAAACGCTAATAAATAAATTTTAAGATATAGTTATTTTACAGGAGTGATATTTTACGAAATGACTTTTATAGACACCTACGGTTTCAGCAACTGTGCTGAAACCTTATGTGACCATCAAAGATTTTTTTTGGGTCAAAGTACTGATTTTTCAGTGTTTTTGTCCATCACTATCCTGTTACATCGTCTAAGACAACCGTCTTCATTCTCTTCTTGACTATCTTTGAACTGTTTAAATTGCTGATGCAAGATAAACATTTAATATCGTATATTTATTTTAATAAATAATGAATTTCTATGGTGGAATCACCATATTTCAGAAAAATATTACACACTAACGCGCCGCCTTTTTAAAATACATAGAAAGTTTACCCGAAAGAATCTGGATGCGAAGTCCTATGTGAACGAGGGCCACATTACAACCTAGAGGTCACAACCGATTCAGGGTTTGGAATGGAAAGAGGCGAAATCACGTGACAAGCCATACACCGTTTGATCTTGACGCGCGCACTATTTGTTTATAAATGAATGAGTCAGATTATTTTTTAGCTACACTTTGTATTAACATCATTTGTATTTCAAAATCACAAAGAAGGATATAATGTCCTGCAAGCTTCAAGGGAACAAGCAACTGAGGGTTTCTGTAACAATATTATATTTATTTCAGAGGAAATAAAATAATCACACGCGATGTATTTTGTAATTAGTATATAAATTTCATTCTTCTTTTTGTTCAAATAATGTTTCAAAGAATGCTGAAGTCTTAAGAATTCAAAACTTAAATTTATGCCTACGAATCGCATTTCACTAAAATTATATCTGCGTTCCAAATTAAATTACAGATGCAATAAATTTATTTTAATTCGCTTTTCCATATTCATTTTAATTGTCTTTCAGGTACGTTAATATTTAATAATTTTAATTTTTTTCATAAAATTGTTTATTTTATTTGCTTTTGTAATAATATTAGAATATTCAAATCTAATAGACTCCTTATAAATAAACTGTCTTAAAAATATAAATGCTTATTATTTTTGATAAATTTTTCATTCGTATCTAATTTTCTTATTTTTCTAAGCCCAATAAGATTGGGTTGTACCAACTAAAAATAACAAGAAGAATTCAATAAATATTTTCAACTGCCTGCATATATATAATAAAAAATTTACGATGATAAAAATAATATTTAAAAATATTTTTGTAAATATTAGTTATTGTGATCATTAATGGTTATTATTATGAACTTTTTTTTATACTAACTGAACTGATATTTTCCCATAGAAAAGTAATAAAAGTGAAAGAGGCTCATACATTTTCAGTTCTTAAACACGTGATGTGTAAAGTTTGAAATTCTTTACTATAAGTTATAATGCCTGATATTGATTGCATATTTTATTATTAAAAGGTTATAAAATAATATCAATTTTAAAGTACCGATGGTTTCCCCAAATGTTTATCTACAGATATAATCAACATATTAAAACCGATGTAAAATATTTTTTTTTGCAATTTAAGACTTCAGCAAATTACATTTCTTTAACTAATTATACCAAAATCCAAATCTTGAAAAAAAAATGCTGAATGTAAATAATACTTTATTCTTCATATATCTATTATATAATTAATATTTTCCCCGAATTCGAAAGAAAAAAATTGTTATGAAAACATTAGTATAATATAGTTTGAACAATAAAAATTCCAGTCTTAGAAAGTGAAAGGAAAAGCGGTAATAAATTTCCCACAAGATTAAAAAACAAGTAATTAATTTTAATCACTTTGGCATGAAAGTTAGTTTTTAAAAATACTTTGTGATTATGCTTATAATCCCTATTCAAATTTAATTTTTCTAATAATAACATATCACGTTTTTAAATTATTAACTATAGTACAAATATTTTCCTTCTTTCATTAATTAATTATCTTCTAAGTTGATTTTATTAGAGAAAGACTTCACTCTATATTTGTTTAATTTCAAATTCCTAATGCAGAATTTTGTTTCTATTGTATTACTCAAACGTAGAATTCTTGTATTTGTAATTCGAAAATGAAGCGTGATATTATTAAATATTTTTGTTTCTATTATAAATGAAACAACCTTTTTATATTTTTGGCTGCTAAATAAATTCTACAATTATCTAATTCAAATTGCAATCAAACATTTTAATACACTTCAAGAGGAAGTTAAGGTAGAAAAGTCTTACTAAAAAGTAACAAATTTCATACTTTTAAAAGAATAAGTGTAATAATAATAAAAATAAATTTAAGTCTGATTTATATTTGATAAATTATAAAGAACTTTCTAATTCATTTAATGCAATTGAGACTCTAAAATGATTCAAAATTTGTTTTTTTTTTTTTATTTTGGTATAAAGAAATTGAGGGTCAATTGCGAATTCATTTGATGTTTGCGCTTATGGGAATTTGTTAAATTGAACGTGTGTTCGGAAAATGAATATTAAAATTTTTGACATATGTGTCCCACCATATCGGCATCTGCACTTTCTCAAAATCTGTTTTTTTTTAATATTCACGCGCATTTTTCTCAAAGTCTACTCTTCACTAATAAGGATTATATTTTCTTCATTATAGAATGTGGTTATTTCCCATACAGTTATCATAATCAATTTTAAGAAAATTCTCTTAATTTTTAAGTGCTGCACAGTATTTAAAGATAAATTATGGGAAGTTTGAATCATATAAAATTTAAAAATTTAATATTTTTTTATATTTATTTTTTGAAATAAAAGTCATGTTTAGTGTATAGTATACTATATTCGTACGCAAATTGACTTAAAAGGGTTTATCCGACTTCAAAAATAAACGACACAGAATTAAAATTCATTCATAAATGCGAAGGGAAAATATATAAGTAGCAATTTTCGATAAAACTTCCTTTAGTTACACGTCTGATGTCAATTCGATGTGTAAATTTCTGCCATAAAAAGATACTGTAAAGTGTCCATGAAATTTGATTCCATTGAAGTGATAATCCGTAGTTTAAGTTAAAATAAATTGTTGTGTAATGTTGACTAACAAACTTTATTTTTTTTTCGATCCTGTAAAGGAAGATATCACGCATGGCCATATCAGGTGATTTAAAAGGCCAGCTGTGTAACATCAAGTATACTGTGACTGATTCAACTGTTAGGTAGCTTTAGCAAAGCTGATAAAACAGCTTTCGTCAACTATTACGAGTGTTCTTGCAGAATATACTATTTGCATCATACGAGATGTAACTAATAAATATCGAAATTGACGTTGTAAAACATTTTATTTTCCTTTAATATATATTTATTTATTGTCATTTTCAATGAATACCCCTCTTCTATCCCCACACCGCTCCTTGACAATCTTTCATTGTTCGTAACAATGTTGGAAGTCTACCCTGTAGCTTCTTCAGGACATGGACCGCTTCCCCTTTCTCATCTTTAAAGGATTCACATATTGTTCGTTGTAATACATATTTCACCATAGAAAACAGATAGAAGTCACATGGTGCAAGATCTAATGAATATAATGGATGGATAAACACTGGGGGTGTTATACTTGGCTATAACCTCATGGCTGATAGTATAAATGAGCCGGCTCATTGTATTGGTGGAAAAATTTACCGACCATTTTTTTGTCATTTCCTGCAGTCTCAGCAATCGCTCAAACCGATCGTCATATTGAACTAGGTTACCGATTTATTTCCATATTGCCATCCGATTAGGACGTGGAAGGTGAATCCGAGCGTGAATCATCTTCAACTACTTCTCAACCCTCTTGAAAACGTTTTAAGTTCCCAAAAACACGTACACTCGATATACATTCATCGCCATACACTTTCAATAAATTATGTGTTTCAGTAGCCGTCGTTCTAAAGTTCTTGTGATATTCCACAACAATTCGTGGCTCACTTATCATTTTTCCAGCGAAACAAAAAAAAAATAACTCTAATGTGAATGAAGGCTACGGCTGTAAGGATTTGATTACAGAGCTAAAGGCACTGCATTCGGATGGGAATGCTTCACGCTAAACAGATGTCGGTCTTTGGCGTTTGGCGTCTGCGTTCTTCTTTTATAGCTGTGTAAGTCTAGTTATTTAATAGAATTTTTGTATTTTTAATTGATTTTATTCAATTAAAAATTACGTATATCATGTGATAATTAATTTTAAATACACAGACTTAAATTAAAATCGGAACTTATCCAATTAAAAGTTTCTATTTTGAACTTCCTAATTTGTTCTTTGATTTTAATCGAAGAAATGTCTTAAAACATTTATTTATTGCTACACTCAATGATGAAACACTTAATCCGCGCTAAACGCACTTGAATTAAACTCTTTCCTACTGCTTTGAACAATGGTTCCGACAACAATAAAAACACAGCTTTAAAGGAATCCTCAATCCATCACTGTCACCAACTAATGAACTGTAGTTGCTTGAAATGACCTCTCTTAGACCACCTGTGGCCTTCATCGGATCGAAAATGTCTATTTATAGAGCTCTGATTTGAAGTGCAGCATAGAAAGACACCAATGGCTTTCTAAATCTCTTTTCTTTCGAAGAAAGAAGCACAAATTCTAAGAAAGACATACGTTTTAAACATTAACGGAAAAATCTGCTTAACGATTGTAGAACCATCAGTTAAGTCCATTAAATGATTCACCATCTATTAAAGTTTAATGTCGTTACAATCAATGAAATCTTGATAAAATTATTTCCCCAGATTATTTTAACATAAGTAATGTTGTTATAAGACTACCGTGAAAACCAAATGAAGATTATGAAACGATTTAACTTCAGACTGATTGAACGTTGATTTTATCGTTATCATCGTTTCCAAATTCAGGTCAATTATCATAAGTGAGAGAATATTAAAAGTAAATTAATGTAAAGAACTACATTGCACTTTTATAAACTTACTTAACAAAAGTGTAATACCGCTTCCTCAGTATTTAAACCTACAGACTTCGTTATATATAATTAAGTAGTCAATAAAATTCCTATTCCAACTGAATTTACGTCAATAAGAAGAACAGACACAATTTATTAGGGTACTTCTCAAATTATGCAAGATCCCTTATTCCTTAAACATAACTCTCAATTCTCCTGAAACTTAACAAAGTTCTAGCTAATCAACTGACTTGCTTCTAATGTGGTATTTCTTGACTATAATGAGATCGACTCCTATTAGCCCATACTCTAACCAGGAGCAAATTTTTACCAATTTACTTCTCAAATCACAAGATAGTTTAAATATATTTGAATGCGTATTCTTCTACGTATAAGGAAGAATGTTCCTTCATTTGTATACAATCTATACAAATCTGAAGTTTTATTTCTGTCTTGCTGAGAATTTTTACATATGACCTTCAAGCCCAGAAGGTCGTTGTTCAGTCAGTTATAACGTAGATACCGATTTAAAATAAATAAAAAATATCTTAAAGGGTCATCTGCTATCCAGCGATGTATTTTAACGTAAATGCAAATCAATCTTTGAAAAATTAGTGATTTTTTTTAAAATTCTTCTGCATTAACTTTCAATGAAATAGATTTTAACAGATTTTAAAGAAAATAAATAAATTTAATGAGAAAGCAGAAGATTTGTTTTGGATATTTTGGATTATGTAGCGGGTGTGGGGTTCGAAAGCCAATTTATTTTCAGCTGTCCTTATGGACAATTCACAAATACTACTTGACGCAGCTCCTCGATTTGTGAATTATGCAGATCTACTTTACTGTACGTAAAGTAAATTCAAAATGTACTTGTATTTGAAGGCAGATGGCATCATCAAGACAAATTGCTGCTACTCCTGGGTGCTACCTTTAGTGAAATAGAGCCGAACGAAATTTGACTTTATTTCATATGTTAGCTTAGATTTGGTAGTGGTTTGGTGCCAAATCAAAATTTGATTGATGTTATTTCGAGCTGTCACTGTCAGAGAGACATAAGTTCATTATTATACATCAGCAATCAAGAAAAAATTAAAATGTTGTGTTGCTTCTGGCGAATCTTTTCCAAAAAAGGTGTGGACCGTCTCGTCGGCTGGAAAAGTTATGACGAAGAATATTTAAGGTAAAAAAGACGTCCTGATCACGTGTACGATTAACTGAAACTTAGAGAGTTGTCTAGTGAGTCATGATACTTATTAAAACCAATTGAATTTTAAATGCTACGAGCACCATCTCTCAGAATTTCTAAACACTTAATGAATGCCCCTCGTTCTGGTGACTGTAGCGGTACGAGGCATATAGATGAGTGATAGGTGGTTTAAATCAGCAATTGTATAAAAAAAAGATAAAAATATCAGTAGTAGTAGAAACAGAAAGGAGATAACAGATGATAGAGAGGAATTAGCTGCAAAGAAGTTGCAGGATGTTAAGTAGTAAGAGAGACAGGTAGGAAACATTGAATGCATAAGATTAATTTCTTTTTCGAGTCGGTTTTCAGTTAGTCGATAGGCTTACATTTCTAGTTATCCTTTGTAGATGCGTGTGGAATTTGCTCTAGCGTATATAGAAACTTTTTCTCGTTTCACGCATATATTGTCAAACTATACTTTTAACTTTTGCTTAACTTTAAACTTTATTTAAGGTTCTTCGTATTTTTCACCTTTCCGCTAAACTACTTTTTTTTTCACGATAATCAATATAACTTCTTATTATTACTTTAGAACTCAGAAATCATATCACTTTGTTTCTTCTACACGGTAGCTTACTTGCTAATTACTTTCCCTTAATATTCATATGAGATCAGACATATTTTTTAATAACAATAACAATTTAATTTATTCAGCCAACACAGTTCCTGTCGCGTTACCTTGGTGCTCAGTGCAGTTTACAGTTAGCACTCATTAACCCCCGATTCAAAACTTTCTCGAGTATCAACTCGCTTACGTCCGCTCCTTTCGGATAATTAGTCTGATCTGCCTTGAGGGGATCGTATGACATCCCATACTCACCCCTTTACAAAAACCGCAATCTACAGGCGGGCTTTAAGCCCGAGAGATAACACGTATTTAATTCAAAAATATTCTGCACAAATTTTAATTAAAAAAATGTGGTTTAAATAGTAAGAAGTAAAGCAAAATCGTCAAAAGGACGTCAAATGTCTTAAAATTTATTCTATTTTGCTTCATTATTTTAAATGAAGTGTTTCAGGATAAATGGAAAAATTACAGATCTCAACGCAGATACTATAAAAAGGACAATTCAACGTCAAAAGAAATAAAGTGTGAAATATATTATTAGGCTTTTCTAGAAAATGCTTCCCAGCAGCACTGTCATTTTTTAGACCATTGATTCCTTAATCGATACACAGCAAACTGAGGATCAAACTACAAAATGTTAAGTTCCTTCAGCCCCCACAAATATCTCTTCACAAGCTTATTTTAAGTAAAGGAGTCCCTGCCATATTAATTCGTATCAATGAGCAAACAAAGCTACGCAACAGAACAAAGCTCATCATGAAGAATCTATTGCTGCCCATTATAGAAGCAGCCTTCCTCTCATGGAATAATGTACGTGGAGACATATTTATGCTTCCCACTCCGGTAATGTGCAGTATTTCACATATGCCTTTCTATTTCAAGCGATTGCGGTTTCTAATCAGATTTGCATTTTCCGTAAGTATTAGCGAAGCACAGAGGAAATCGATTTGAATGATTTGTATTAATTTCGATTTGGTAGATTTTATATCACCATCTACATTTGACTCGCACAAGAGTAGGATCGTCGAATACTATGTTTTCACACCTGAAGAGCAAACAAAAGCATCGGTTACCTCAAGATTTACTATATAAGCAGAATAAGGGAGAAATAGCTATAAATTTTATATTTCGAAAAAAAAAACGTTTCCAAAATAAAACCATATAATTTTGCGTGAAGCTCGAATAATCGATGAAAGTAAGTATTCATACATTCTACAATGCAGGAAGAATCAAAGTCTAAATTTAAAATGAAGTATATATAAATTTTTTAAAAGTACAGAAAAAACACTAAGGACCATCAATTATTAAACCTTAAAAATAAACTTATTTAAATATTGGAGAAAAATTTACATAAATTTAACAAAAAAAAAAAAGAATATACGATAAGTTTAAAAAATAAAACATTTAAAAATATGAACAAAAAGGATTTATAACTGTGTAATATTTTTATCAGATTATGATAGAAATATTCTATTTAAACAATTTTCAATCACCAAACCTTTGAAATCAGTAAAAAAATTCTATAAAGCAAACAAATAGCCGAATATAATCGAGCAAGTAAAAGTTAAAAAAAAAAATACTGAAGGAAAGTATCACGAAACCTCTCATTTTCATCTTAATTCAAAGAACATAAAAGCATGTTATATAACATAATCCAATTCCAAAGACATATAATTCAGGTTCAGAAAGAAAACTAGAAAAACAAAAAGAAACTCATCTCAATCAGCTTCAGAGATGGAAATTCTCACAAGCAAGTTTCAGCACAGAACGAGACTGTTTGATCGAGCATAACACGTGTTCACTAGGAAAAGAAAAAGGAGGGGTTCTTGAAATGATTTTGTTCATTCAGCAGTTGAAAGGAGCTCGTGATATAATTGTGCATGTTCATCTTTGGAAATCGGTACATTTAAAAGTAGAAGAAAAGCTTTTATATATATATATATATATATATATATATATAATAATAATAATAATAATAATTAAATTTATAAAAAGTATATCATTAAAAGGTTTAAATATTGTACAAATTCATTAATAAAGAGTAAAGTCAGTAAAAAAAATTGTATTCTAGATGCCACTTCTGTCTTTGGACGGCAATGCCTGGCAAATATGTTTTATGAATCGAAAATATCTCAAGATACGTGGTTAGTACCAAAACGAAATTTAACACAATATGACGCTAACTAATTCCAATTTATATACTAAGAAATTAGAGCTGTGAAAGGATATTATAATTCTAAATTAATTTTTAAGCAAATCATTACTTAGTAAATATACAAAATATTGAAGAAATGTACATTATTTATAAAATAATGATCACTCTAACTTACGTGTTTATGTGCAGTTTCCTAAAATTGTAAATACCTAAACGGCGCAATCTGACATTGTTATTATACTGCAAAAATTTGAAATTCAATTTTTATTAAATAATAATTAGAATTATTATGAATATATACAAAAATCACCAAATTTTTCCGGTGAAACCAATTCCTATTTTAAATGAACAAGAAAATTACATTAATTATAAAATACTCATGAACTGTATAACTAACATTGCCATTTAATAATTGTGATATGAATTATTTACATGAACATTTTTAACGGAAATTTTAATCATAATCAATATTAAAATTGAAATATCATTTGAATATATAATATAATTCAAGCATATTAAACAAAAATTAATCATTGATTTGTTTATCTTGCTTTTAATGTGTGTGTTCCTTAAAAAAACTAAATTAATATTCATTTCTAATGCAACTTCATAAAAGTTAAACTTGCGTAAATTACTCCAACTTTAACTTTAGACTACATTCATACTAGAATTTTCGATATGACTTCCGAGATTACTAGTTATATATACTCGTGTTTGGCTCCCGACTTGAAATACTGTCTACCTTTTTCCCTATTTAGCATCGCGTTACGTCTCAAAGGCATCCTTGTTCGAATATCCATAAGAACTTTCATTTTCATATTACCAATGAAGCTCAGTTAAGAAAAAATAGATGTCTTCATTTTTCCATGTACAGTAATTAATTGAAAAAGGAAATATCAAATCTATTTTATATATACATATAATAACACTTGTAAGTGTTATTGAAAACTTACAACCGTGTGGTGATGGGTGTGAAAGAATAGTAACACTGTTGCTCATGCATATTGTAAGTAGGGACTAAAATGGGTACCCAGTGTCTGGAAGTATAGCTGGGCACCCTGTCTCTTGGGAAAATATCAGAGGAACTGTCCTCCAGTTTGGAGAACCTCAGGATCTTGCCTTCTTTATGTCGGTTCGAGTATCATATCCCCGAGGTACTTTAGTGATTTTTTTCTTCCCCATGATGTATACTGTCGTCAGTAAATATGGAAGACACCCCCGCGTGATACCTTAGACATCCTTCAGAATTTTGACCCTCCTTCTTGTGAACCAGTTTTTTTTTTTTTTTTAACTTTTTCTTCAATTTTTAAACGTTCCAGATCATGACGTTACTCTGTCTGACTCAGCATTATTTTTAACTCTTGTACCATTAAAATACTATTACTCACCAATTATGAAAAATCGATGTTTACGTAACGCGTATTTTAATCGAATAAGTAAAACATGCTGCAGTAATCGTCGTACTTGTTTTTATCTGTTATCGGAAACAAACAAAAAAAAAAAAAAAACCGCGAGAGCAATTGCTTTCTGACTAAAGGTACTGCCAGTTTAACAGTTTTAGCAACTAAGCGTTGCGTTTTATTTTACTGTTCGACTACCTAATTATTTAAAAATTCCGTGAAAGTCATAACTTAATTAATCACTTACAATGATTCCATTAAGAACAGTTCAACTGATGGAAATTGCTAACAACTTTTTTTTTTTAAATAAATTTAATCAAGAAAAATTTTAACCTTCTAATAACAGTCTTAGTTATTCCTAAACTTCTAACACGCCCTTTTCCTCTTTTTAGAATGTTCACTAATTCATTAAAAGCAACACCAATAACTGACATTTGCAGCAATTGAATCAAAATAACCCTTGCCACTGGTCTGATTCTGTAATAAATCTTTATCCAAATCACCAGTTCCAACTTTCTGAACCAATGATTAAGAAAGTGATTTGTGACGTGATTCCACCCAATGAAAACATCTCACGACGCCGACTCATCAAAAGAAGGCAACTCCCACTTTGCAATCACGAAGCAAAAACAAAATCCTTAGAGATAATGATGATGACATAGTTTCATTATTTATCCAAGAAATATGATTTCCTTTTCTTCTCTTAGCGTTATAATACCTGAAAAGTTCCAATGTCTTGTTGCCATGACCCGAAACAAAGCTTTTTGTTTTATCTGATCACGTATCGTCTGCGTTGTAAAAATAAATGGAATCAGTTTTCGGGCTTTTTTATTTTGATTTTTTTGTGTGATTTTTTTGCAGGTTGTTTTTTGGATGGGCTTGGGTCATCAAGTTTCCAGTTATTACGTTATTCCGACAATTGTTAAAGACAACAAGATGTTGGTGAGGAAGATAAGGGCAAAGAGATATTTTTTTTTATTTCTTGTACTTGGATATTTTCCTTTTTTTCTTCCGGGTGCGGCATGCTTTAATCTGGGAATGGCAGAATCATTTTCTTTTGGGATATTTTTATATTTTTATCATAAATTGTTTGTATCAAATTTTGTGTCACGTGCGGTATGGCTTAGAATTCGATACTCTTAAGCGGAATTTCATGCTTTGTTTATCAATTCATTTTGAAGACAAGATTTTATAAGGAAAATATTCTCTTAAGTGTTTTTTGGAGTTCTGTTTTTGATTGTGTGTGTGTGTGAAATTAAAATTGAATTTATTTATAGAAAAATCCAAACATGTAAAGTAAAATATTAATTCATATCATATACTTTGTGTTCTAATATTCTTAGACACTTAAGTGTTTTACGATATAGAATTGTTGAAATATTCGAGGATGGTTCAAAAGGTACCAGTTTTTGAGGGCGGGTAGCGTTGAGGAAACATGTTGTCATGACCATTGTGTGCTTCTATCTGTTTACTGCTCCAATACAAATTGTATACATATTCATAGGTTTGATTTATAATCAGCTTGCTTTGAATTGTTAACATCGAAGTTATCCGGATTTATCATTATATACAGGAAACCAAACAGCAATTAGTACAATGGGTTGCTTTCAGTGAATCAACTCCAAAGAAAGTGATGACGTTCTCATTAACTGCAAAAGTTGCAGCAATTTTTTTCTGTAAGGCGATCAGTGTTTCTCTCTCAGGATAAGTACAATCAATCAACTAACAATACTACTCTGAGTTTTACCCCATTCAAATTTCCTATTCATAAATACCCCTTTTCCGATTCCCGATACTAAATACGTATTTCTTACTCAGCATACTCCAATACCTTATTCCCATACCCCATTCCCATCGCCCATTCATAAATCAACAATCTTTCTATTTCTTATTCCTAGTACTAAATGTATATTTCTCACACAGAATATTCAATTCTCATACCCATACCGTAGTGTGAGTGTGCGTATTTCCCTTTCCCGTTCCGTAAATATTCCATTTCCTATTCCTAATACTAAAAATATATTTCTTACTTAGAATACCCCATTCCCTATTTCCCATATATATATATATATATATATATATATATATATATATTATATAATTTATTTTATAAGATTTGAGATGTTAAGTTGAAGTCACACATAAAATTATGAAGATGTTGTAATTGGTTAAACATTTCCTAAATTGGTTCATTTTTATTTCATTATTGATTAATTTTCAATGCCTCATCCGATGCGAATTTCGTTAGGATATTGGCTTGAATCGGACATTTGAGGCTGAGGTTTGTTTTGATCGATACATAGTTAAACTAACTGTTGAGAAAAGCAGTATAAACATGTTATCTGTTCATGAGTTTTGTTATGAAATACACTGCTCTACAGAGAGAAAAATGAGCATCTTAAATATTCCGTCGTAGAAATATGCAAATTTCAGAGATTGCACAGCTAAACAAGTTATTTAGATGATCTGAAATGAATGTTGGTCGTGTGATTATACAGTGGGATAAACTGAAAGATAAAATGTTATTTATCATATTAAAAGCAGTTGCTAAAATGCATGTTTTTTCGTTACTAAATATAAGCGAAAGTAGTTTTTTGGTTAATTTAAAATAAGGCTTTAATATCTTTAAATTAAATTGTTGGATTTTATTACGTGTCCCAGAGCTGTCTTCGCTTAATGTCAAAAACCTGATCGAAACTTCAAGCACTTCCCCTCAGAAAATTGGTCCTATTTTCATACAAGTTCACGACGTTGTAACACATAATCCATTTATGAGTCAATATTGTTTACATTTAAGAATATTCCAAAAAACACAATTTTTCACTTTCATATGTTTAAGTTGGAAACCCATTTAGCATTACTATATTAGAGGTAAAATACGGGACACATTTTATATTAGAGAAAAAGGATGTTGGTTTTGAGATTGAAGTGGAAGTAATTTAGTAAAATACGAAAAGAATACAAAAGTCAAAATATAAAATTAATGTTTGAGCGTTTTTTATCGGAAAAAAAGTATTCCAGTTTTGGGTCTTATTGAAATCTCATTTTTGTTTACCTGATGATAGTTACGGGATGAGTGTCTAGAAAAGTCAGCGAATTAGAGCCAATCTGACCACTTTTATTGAATGCCACATAGCTCGTTAACGAGCTATAACGGATTTCGGTGCCATCATACACAATAATACAAGTCACATTTGTTACGCATCAGAGGACATTGATGAGGTGCTACAGTTTTTTGAGCTACTCAGTGGCTACAAAATAGGATTCTGAAGCAAGATAGTACCTGACCGCACACTAAACTCAGCAGCAGACAAGCTTTGCATGCCCATTAGCTTTCTTGAGATGCATTGTTACTTGACATTTCACCTGTTGAGCATATCTAAGACGTGATTCGCCGAGGGTTTCGAACAGCCGCAATCGGAGGACGTACCATTGATGATAGCTGAGAGCAATATAGGATTATATCATTTAATACATTATCTGTACGCTAAATGAAACTGTGCCTCATTGATTTGCTGTTTGCATCACCGCGAGTAGTGATCCAACCATCCACTCCTTTTCGTCACTTTATTACTTTCATCTTATAAATAAAAGCACTTATTTACACATGCATTATCTGCATATGTGTCAATTTTCTTCGCATTCTACGCACTTTTTCAAGATGTTATATTTTGTATGTTGGGTAGTGTTGTTGCATTGTTATGAATAATTGTAGGCCCATCTTAATTTTATAACAAAAATCATAAATAAATTTCATTCCTTTCAAGGATTTAAGGGAATTATGAAAAAAAAGGACTTTTTTAATAAGTGGTATTTAGGTAATTAGAAAAGGTATATTTTACTCTTCCAATAGTAAATTTATGTAACATTTAATCCTTTAAAAAATAAAAGTAATTCTGATATTCTTAGTTATTTATTATTTAGTGGTATTGGGAACCGCATTTTTAGTTCCATATCAAATAGCACATTTTCAAATGAGTAAATAAAAGGGTCAAGACAAAAATTCGACTATACAGTTTGATTCTTATGATATTCTATCGGGAAATGTATAATCCTAATAACATAATAACAAATGCAATGCCGTTTGAGCTTTATATTTGTTTTTAAACATATAGCGAGGACTGTCTTTAATACTGATGTCCATTTATCAAATTTTTCAATAAAATTTAATAAAAATATAATTTAACTTTCCATTAAATTTAGCGCAATAAATTTTAATTGTAACATTATTTTTTTTTTCTGTTCGCGTTTTTCATTATTAATTATTTCCGTTTACGTATTTCAAGTAAAAATTCAATTGAAGTTATTTTACTTAATTTCCTTTTGAAACCTGGTAAAGTATTTAACATTATTATGAAATTCCACTTTGCAATTAGAATAAATGAAAATCTTTAATAAAGGAGATGCCTCCTTCTAAAGCTTTATAAAAATAGTTTATTATTTTGTTTTAAGATCTAAATTAAATTAAAAATAAAACTGAAATTTATTTGTTTGTTTTTATGTCATTTTTTAACTATTGGCGTTATTATTAATCTGCAATAAGTCTTTGGAGAGAAATTTACACTCACTCTCACTCTTCGGAAAAATTCTATTTTGATTTATATTTAAAATTTATGTTAATGAGAACTTTATTGGTAAACAGGTTGTTTCTAATATGAAAGAGTTTATTATGAGCACATATTCATAATGTGCAATATTCATTCTTTTTTTTGAGTTTATTTATTATCATATTGTAGGAGGTGACTAAATAATAGAAACGCCTACGAATTAATTGTTTAATTAAAGTTACAATGTGAAGCAAAATGAGAGTTATAGGTGTTGGACCTCATAATTTTGAGCCTAGGTCAAGTGATAAGCAACAACTGAACTAGTTCCTCCACCTTATAACTTCCCCAACACGCAACTGAACCAGATTTAACTTGCATCAACCCTACTATTATGTGAATCTGTGGTGAGCAAGTAATCTCAAATCCAAGACCCGACGATAACAACGCCAGCCGTGGTTTCACAAGCATGACCACTAATCTATCATGGTTAAGAAACAACTACCGAAGAAACGTAAGATATCCTCTTACTCTCAAACCATATCGAAAGTTTTAGAGTAAAATTACCAACACTGTAGGTAAGGGGCCAGAAGCTTACTATCTACTCTAAGATGGGCAACTACAGAAAATCCGCAGTTAGATAATATTATTTTAAAATTTGACATCGTAATGATTTGAAAAGATGCTTGATCATTGGTGCTCGAATTATAAGATCTTCAATATCTGAAATTGCCAAAGTCATAGGTGCTACAAATAATCTGCATCGAACATTATACCCAGCAACAAGAATAATGTGTTAATTCTAAACGTTGAAATTGTGGAAGGAGTAAGATGCTGTTAGTCACAATATATTCCCAAAAGTTCGGAATTGAGCAAATAACAGCACATTTAAACATTAGCTGAGAAGATAATGATTTAAATAGATCAATTCTTTGGGATCTTGACCGATGTGATTTTTATGAGCTTGTTGCAAAGCGCGAAGTTCTCATTATTGGTTTAAATGCCACAAAGTCTCGCATACAGCTTTGCAGAGAAGATTAAGCGATGACAAAAAACATTATAATTTGTTCCGTTGAATTGTCTTTTTTTTTCAACAGGTTTAATTTCTGTTTCCCGAGAATCATTTCAGACAGACTGCTCTGTTTCAATTATCATTAAAAAGGATATTTTTTAATACATGGCGTGCAATTCCTAACCAATTTTTGAGACCAATAATCTTTCTGAAGGATCGGATGACAATTCAAATGTACTTGAGCGTTCGTCTAATTATACCAAACATTTTCCTTGGTAGCTATCCAGGAGAGTAATGCTCCCATCCCCACAGCAAAATGCATCACAATTCCGCTTAAAGATCTTGGTGATGAAGTATCATAGTTACTTTGGAGCTTTTAATCACATCTATCAGAGCATTGTTCTAATCGTGCTGACTTTCTAGGAAAATGTCCTTGCTTCAGACGAATGATACTTCCGTCCACACAGTAAAATGTATAATAATTAGGCTTAAGTATATTAGGGGGTGAATTGAAACAATTATTTTTGAGGCATCAGTCACACATATTTGAGTGCACAACGTCAAATGCATCATACTTCGATGTAAAAATCTTTCTGAAGAGGTGAAACAGTTATTTGGAGCCCACAGTCACCAGACCATAACAATATTGAACCTCTATGAGATAATTTTAAATTATAAATTGTGACATTGAGCTATTCGCGGTTTTCTATTCACTAACCTTGTTGATTGCTGCAAATAACAATTTCTCCCCAACCAAAATGAAACGTGACTAGGCAAATTAGAGACAGGTAGAAATAAAGTAAAATGGGGTGGATAGGAAAATAGATCGTGTGGCACTAGAGTTCAGTATATGCCTTACAGGTGGTACAAGAAATCAAGAGTTGCTATGGTTGATAGTGATCTAAGTGAAGTCAAGAAATCAAGCTTACCTCAACTGGGAAGACTTTGTTAAGACACTCTTATTTCGGTATTATTTGAACGGGTGAATCTATTTAGAATGTTATCTTGGAGAGCAGGAATCCATTAAACATTATAGTTCAGATCTGTTGAATAAATATTTGTGTGAAATTTGTCTAGTGTCTATCCTGAAGGTAATTGACTTTTTAGTGTTAGTTATATTTGATTGAGTTATGGAACAAAAGTTGAATTGAAATACTCATTCGCCGCAATGTTATAGGGACGATTACTCCACCTTCACCACTAGTTTAATTGGAAGATGTATTGCAAATGAATGATATAAAATATTATTAACTTATGCGAGAGATCTGTTGACATATATTCCATATCTAATTGTCACTATCTATATTTCTCAACGTGACCCCATTTCATGTTAATGAGTATAATTACTAAAAGTCCCTTGTATTGAATCTACTACCTGTTTAAATGCAACGTTGAAATAATTTTTAATTCGCATGAAGCAAAGCCATATAGGACTTTTAAGTTAGTTTTTATTTTTAAAATATGTCTATATACTTAATTTTGATAAATATTACGAAAGCAACTGAATATTAAGGATGTAGGGGAAAGCAAGGCCTAGTTTGCACGCTATTAAGGTTCAATCATTTAATTCATACATTAAATATAATTTTTTTGAACATAAGTATTAGAAACTTTAATTGATTGAAAAGAAAACTCAATAAAAATTATTGTTCTTTTTCATATTAATATTATCTAACAGGCTTTTATTTTAATTGTTTAATACATTGTATTCCTCAGAAGTATGAACTGTATCTTTTAATCCCAGGAACTAAATTTATTCTAAGTAGGGGTGAAAGTTCAGATATTGTAAGCCAAATTAATACTAAATAAAAATTACTTGTATTTCATGTAGTTAAGGAAAACAAAATACCTTATTTTTATACCACTGAACAAGCTACATAAAATTTGTTTCATATTAATGCAACCTTATTTCACTTTACACAAATTTCCAGAAAACATTTATTAAAATAATTCAGGCATTTTATAACTATGAAATTCATAAACATTTATTCTGTTTTAGGGCATTTTGTAAAAGATTTATAGGAAAATACTGAAGTGCAATTTGTATTAACCATTAAGTGTATTCATTAATTCTATGAATATTTTTGTAAAGTATATTATTTATTTATTTATTTTGAAATGATGCCAATTTCGTTTTAAGTAAATAAATTTTATTTTATCCTTGTGTATAATTTTAAGATATTTTATTGCAATATCAACATTGTTGCATTTATTTCTCTTATAACTTCTTTTCTGTCTTTTTTGAGCCACATTTTCTCAAAAGATTATTTTTCATTTATAATATAAAAATATTTTGTTGCTGCTTTAAGCCCTCACGCAAATACCATTTCTAAATTTCTTTTATTCACTTGATATTTACTCATAAAATTAAAGTTTGATAACCTATGTATGACATATAATTCATTCTTGAACATGATATTTTATATGGAAAGACAATATTTCTACACAAGTGTAAAATGCAGGTTTCGCAATAAATTGTTATATATTTTTTTTAAAAAAATTATGTTGTCATCATAAAAACGTAAAATAATCCTAAAATCATAAATCCTCATAAAATGATTTTTTTTAAAAAGATCATTTTATTTTATATTATTTGAAACAATATTTATAACTATCAGAAAGTCAGCTTCTAAAGTAGAAAGGAATTAAAAATTAAAATAAACTAAATTTGATGAGTAAACTTTTCTTTCCTCCCCCTAATAGTTAGTTATGAAATTAGAGATACTTTTGTAACAGATTAGTAATTTATTGCTATTTAAAACTACAAAAAATTTCTCCATTGTTAAAACACTCAAAAATATATTTCTCTTCATCCTTTGTTTGGTAAAGTTCACAATATTTTAAAATGCATATGTCTTAGAAAGATTAAAGGATCATAAGTTTGTTAAGCTGCAATAAATCGAGTAGATTTTCTTCTTTCTTCTAGTCCTCATATCTTTTTAAAATATCAATGAAACGATACATTTGTTTTGTATGTGATAATTTATATTTTCTGCTTTCATCAAGTTAATTAAAATATTCATGAAACTGTAAATAATACTTTTAAAATATTGCTTAATTATAACTCTTTGTTATCACATTATTCAATGTCATACTAACTAGTGCGCACATACCTAAAACGCATTTGTTTCGAAACATATATAATTATTTTATTTCATAATACAAATAAATGCTCATATGTATAACTGAACTAAAATATTTAATAATTAATGATGATTTAAGTTTTTTAAGGCATTTTTTTTATAATTGGTGCAAAAGTGTTTCATATTTTAAAATACACCTACCACTAAAAAGATGTTAAAATATATACCAAATATAGTAATATTAGATCCAAAAGTAAGCAAAATAATGTGATGATATAATTGTAGAATTTTTGTGAAGTTATTTTAAAAAGTGTCTTAGATATCTGGCTTGAAGTAGTGAAAAATCCCATTTTCAAGAAATGAATATTGTCGTTGCAATGAAATTAATGAGAAGTAAGCTTATACAAACTTAGTCATATAAGTACCTTGGGAAATAATTAGAATATTTTCATGAAGCTCGTTTTAAATTATTTAGAAAAATCTTTATTTCAAAAATTTTTTCATTCAGGATATTCACATTTTTAAGATTTAAGTGTCGTGGGACTCCTTAGGATGAGTTTCGATTCTTAAGAAAATCGTAACTGGTGTGATTCTGAGGGATTCATACTAGTGTATATATATTTTTAATCAAATTCAAATATTTATGTAGTCTACTTTAATGATTAATATACAAAATAATCTAAACGGTTAACCTTCAAAAGCCTTTATTTCTGTTATAATCATTCAACATAACTTTTTTTTCTTGTAAGTTTTCACTTCATACTTTTGTTTTATTTTTGATACAACAAAACTGCATTTTTTAAAGGAAATTAATATTAATCTTTTTTTAAATACAAACTTACTGCTCAATGGTTTTAATTTTTAGGAACTGTTTGATAAATATATTGATATTATTTTTTTAAAAAAAATTAAAGTTGTATGTGATCCCTTAACACCCTTCTGACTTTCATTGTAACTTCATTTCTGAATGTTTACCTAACTACTGCAGTTAATTGTATGAAATTTTGGATAGCATAGTGATTATAAATGTATGAATTGGAATTAAATCTCAATTGGTTTAGTTATTTTGTAAAAATGCCAAGTTTCCATATCATCCAATATTTCAGATACTTATTTAATAGTAGGAGACCAACCTTTTTTGAGCAAAAGTTGGAAGTTAATTAAACAAGTCAAATTAATTAATTAAATAATTAACGCTACAGTTTAACTATCTTTGAGCTCTTAACTATTATTAAAAATTGTCAGGTTGTGATAAAAATTATTTAAGTTTTTAAAGGATTACTTTTTTGTACAGTCCATCATTTCACTGTGTTTAGGTTGTTTAAAAGTATACAATCAAATCCATATGTCTTCCAATCTGGTCAGTGTTATATTTAGTGATGTCAAGACAGTAATTCATAAATTCCTGGAATTATAGTGCTCAGCATTCTAAAGTTAATATAGCTACATTATTTGAAGACTCTACATTATATTTTATGCAATAATATTAATTTTTTTGCAATGAATTGATCCTCACGCAAAAACACATAATTATCTTGAATTCACATTTAGAAATATCTGAGTTATATTATTTCAAATCAATATATTCTTATGGTCACTACTTATTTACTTCGTATTGTCTACACTTTTCTTCTACACAAAAGATAACTTTAAAAACAGTTAACGATTAGGATTTCAGCCTTTACCATTACAGTTCCATAATACTAAAAATAACATTAGAATATATTAAAAATCCTTATCCGCAAACAGAAGGTTTTAAAGGGATACATTAATTTAGGAGCAAAAACTGAAATGTTTATGTTCAGGAACATATCATCGTTCGATCATCACAAGTAATCTCATGCAAAGTTCCTTAATAGTTAACGGCTAGATACTCACTGACAAATTGTAAGCTTCATGAAATCAAAGTATCCTGATAGGAGATTCTTGGTTACGGGAATATGTGAACTGCTCTTTTGGTATCACAGCAACCATAAACGTCTTCCGTACCACACGAGTTATCTTTCTCCATTCTTATGGCTGCGAACGGCTCTTTTCAACTACCACTATTGAAATTAAACCGCTGTAATAACTAGGCAGATGAGGAGTTATTTTGATCTAGTTCATAAGAACACTGCATAAAGCGACTTGACAAGCTTTCTTCGGATTAAATAATTAAGGGTCACTCAAAGTCAAGAGTCCTCCCCCTCCACGTGATAGAAAAACATTCGCCTATGTGTGACAAGGAAATATAATATTTCACCTGCTATGGTAGTGACACAGATGGCATTAGATGGCAGCACAGCCTTAAATATACTGATTGCATGCACCCTGGACTTAAAAATACGTAGTTCCGCTCGTCTGTAGCACATAAAACACGACTAGGAATTTCTTGTCAATGGTTCACCCATCAAACAGATCCGCCAATCAACTTAAGATAATAGAGAAAGTCAAATGCAAACTGTTCCAAAACAACACTCAATGCAACATAGAGGGGAACAATTGTAGAAACGGCTAGAAAAGGGATCTTGTCAGCAAATATCATTGAGATAATTTATTTTCATATGGTGCTGGAAGGGGAGTTTACGGCGGTTCACTTCAACAAACATGCCAAAAGTTAGAAAGTCAAAATATCTAGCCAAAGGGGAAATCTCTTTTCCTAAATGAAAAAAAGCACTACAAATAGCAACCAGACAAGCTTTCTTCGAATCTAGTGCTCAAGGGCTCAAAACGCTGCCTGCAGTCAAAGGCAACTGTCCACCCCCACCAAACGCTGGAATCATTCGTCCATCGAACGGTACTCAATTAAGGTAGAATTTTATTCATGTTACTCTTTAAAATGCCTGTTCATTAACACCAAAACCGACAAGTCCTTGTGGAGTGGCTTTCCTGCTGGAACACTTGGCAACTCCTAATATTTACTCACTCTCCTGATGTCGAATTATCCATCTCTATTCTCTCCTATCCATAACATTTGCTAACCTATTTAACGTAGTTAGCTTATATAAATATCTCTCTCTGCGATTACTGTTTTATTGTTCTAAAATGATATTTCACAATGAAGTGGGCTTACACTATGACACTCTATTGTTAATCAAAAATGATTAATGTTTGGAGAAGTAAAATTTCCTACTGTATATATTAAAATGTCATTCGAGAGAGAATTATTTTTCAGTTTTAACAAAAACAAACATACAAAACATGCTAGCGCATACACTTATTTTCAGAAAAAAATGTAATGCTTTTAAACTTTTAATCATTATATATATTAAAATTATTTTTCAATAATGATGCTGACACACATATTTAAGGTATGAAGCATATTTTATTGTAATAAAATGTAATCAAATTAAATATAATCTCTATTTAACTCAGAAAACAATTTTTAATTCGTATTAAACAAAAATGATTTGAAATGTGGTAAATAAAAAGATTTTTACGAAGATAAGGCACAGAAATAATTTTTTACCCCAATTCCTTTTTCGTCTCTTCCTGAAGCCTATTTAAACATTCAGACTATGATTAAATAATAATAATAATAAATATTATGTAAGAAATTGCAATAAAAAAGATACTTGTCATATCATCTAATTTTTTGTTATTGTTGAGAGCAACTATTGAAAAAATTAAAAAAATTTAATGTAAGCAAAATGGAAGAAAAACGCTGGTTCCATTGTTTAAAATAATTTCCCTGTAATGATTAGTTTTTTTGTAAGAAAATATTTTATTATAAGACGAAACATAAAGAAAACAACAAAAAATAAATAAATGAAATTTTTATCTTTCAATTTAATATATATTTATGAATTACCTTCCATACTCTGCAAATATGTGCAGTAAGCATAAAATTAATTTTTCTTGATCAATAGGTGTAGTACTTTTCTTAGAATCAATGGTTAGAAAATTATACATAATTAGTAGTAATAAATTTTAAATTTAAAAACAAAATATATCTCCTTTTTAATGTTATGCTATCTACACTGGTGTGTAAAAATTAACAGGTTTGTATTTTGCTATAGCTTCACGAGAAATAATCTGAGAGACATGAAATTCAGAAATGAGAGACAACGTTTTGTATTTGAACGATGGCAAAAGCGTAGGTGCACAAAAGTGAATATAATACGTATAGCATGGAATCAAACAAAAAAAGACTTTTTTTGAACTCATAGTATCGTTAGACATAATTATCTGTCCAAGATGGAGAACAACAAGCAGATGTTCCTCAGTATAGATTATAAATTCATCTTTATGCAATGGCTGAAGATAGCCTTTAAACTTATGAAATTATTCAATGTCAGATAGAAATATTGATTTCTTTGTATATTTAAAATTCTACAACTTGAGTTTCAAAAACATTTTGTGTAGCATTTCATGAGATTTCTGTTAAGCAAATAGTAATAAAAGGAAACTATTTTACATATAATATTTCGGCTTTGCCTAGAATATTTCTTAGTAATAATTAAAACTTAATCACACCCTCTCGTATCTTATGCTCAGATTAATTTCTTATTTGGATTTCTTCTAAGAATATTATTTTTGAAATTAGTTGGTTTAATGCATTCCCTTTCTTTTTTATATTAATAAATTATATTTGGGAAGTTTTTAGTGATTTGTAAAACTAGTAGAGAGATTTGAATAAAGTCATGATAACTAAAGAAAGAAAAATAAAACTGGATATTTCGCGACAATTCATTCTAACAAATTATTTTAGATGAAAGTTGAAACACCTAAGTATGGATTACGTGAACTTATACTCTTTCCTTGAACCCAAATTTTTTACCATTTATTTAAAACCCCTTTCAAAAGGAGCAACTTTTGAGACTGTGAGATATTCGCAATTTTCTCTTTACAATCCACAGGACTTTTGATTAATTTGAATTGCATGAAAAAAACTCCTTGCTGATAAAAACGATACGTGATTAGTTAAATTAGATGAAGATAACACATGTTTATTGAATAAAATTAAAGATATAAATATGTAAGTGAAATGGAATTGAAAGGGAATATAACGGAGAAAGAATATAATGACAAGCTGATAGATATTTGTAAATTGAAATGAATCATTCTAATTACTTATTTTTAATGAAATTAGTTGCATTATCTGTATTGAAAAATAACAGACTGTGTTGTCTTCCTCTGATATATATTCATTTGGAGTTTTGAACCTATTGAAATATTTAATTAGGCTTTAAGATAGATTTCGTGTTTTATTACGGCGGAATTACGTCGCAAAGTTAATTTCTCATTTTCATGTTTCAGTAGAATCTGATGTTTTATATGGTATTACAATTTCTATTCTTCTGATGAATAACAAAACGTAAACGTATCAAATTAGGTGCGAGTACTTCTAATTCAGGAAAATCTTTAAGCGTAGTAAAATTTAATTAAGAATGCATCAGCTATTCAATTAATTAGTGTAACACGATTTTAAATATTTACTTTGTTGAAAAATACATGCTATAGAAATACTGAGTTTATTTTCTCTCCATTTGTTTAAATGTATCATTGGATAGAGTAGATCCAATGAATTTAGCCGTTAAGAATGTTTTTGCTTAAAATCAAGAAGCAGTTGAATTTTAATCATATTTTGGATAGAAATTATCCTAATATTGAAATAATTTAGAGTCGTTGAAATACTTATGCAATTATATAATGCGGCCAGTTTTTAAGTTAAAAATATTCTATTATTACTTCAATTTTTTTTTCAATTTCTTTAATAATTAAAATCGAAATTAAATCTATTAGTAAAATACAATGTCTTAGTATTTAAAATAAGTTCGTGTCGTGAAATGTATATAGTTTAATTAATACTTCATATTACAGATATAGACACAAACTGTATATTAGCTTAAGATATATCTTTTTTATCATTTTTCACACTCTTTCCAATGAGCTAGAAGCTTGAAACTTTGCACTCTTATTCAGTTTGAATGACAATATGGTATGCAATTATAAAGCTAAGAATTAAAATATTCTTTAAAAGTATTTTAGAAACGTTTTTGAAAATAATGACCAAAAAGATAAGAAATGGTAAATATATAATAATTATTTTTAAAAAATCAATACTTATATTTGGAAAAAAAGTGAAAAAAAAGTAAATAGTAAAAATAAATTCTTCTTTTTCCTATAATCAATACATGGAAGTAAAATTTAAATGACAGTTTATTGCCATAAATAAAAGAAGAGAAATTTTTTCGGATCCAACTAAAATTGTTTCATTAAAATCAGAAGTGGTGTGCACACTCCAACTGTCTATGTATTTAACTTATAATCACACACAATTCCAAGATAAGTCGCAAAGTTTCAGCTGAATGGAAAATATTCATTTTATTTATGATATTGATAAACTATTATTTTGAGTACATTTTTATTTAATTTCCTACTGGACATTGAAGACAAATTACTTTTAGTTCGTTTTTTACTTTGTTGCCTCATAAAATCTTTGTCTTCTTTTTTTAAAAAAAATATATAAATATATATTATTGTCATGATGTATTACACAAATTTTCAATACCTTTTTTTAATTAATCAAGTTTTCATTTTGGTTGGTAACGTTAAATCAAAATGTTTATAATCAAAGAATAGGGTATATTGAACGAAACATATTTTATTCAGGGAAACACGGTTGATTAAAACAACAATGAGCATACTCGTATCATAGCAAAATATGCAACTCAATAAGAATATCAGAGAAATAAAAATGTTATACAAATGTGAGAGAATTTTCAATCTGTAAAAAAGTGTAATCTTATGCCATTTTCCTTATCATTAATCAAAAGCTATTTTTGATGCAAATGAAAGTCAAACGCATCACCTTTAAAAGATGTCACTTACAACAATTTTTACATAAGGATAAATTAATATGCAGCATAAATTGTATCGTCATATATAAGTGTTATTTTTTTAGAAATAGTTAAAGATTTAAAATACAACATCATACAAGTATGCTTAATGAATACAGTTTAATTTTTGAAAGATTTCCAGCACATTAACTTTTAGTGTCATTTAAATATTTTTAAGTTGAGAATCTTATGCGTTTCATACTTTTTATTATTGCCGAGCCTTTGAAAGAATTTCAAAATACATTTTTCACACTTGGGGAAACGAATTTCACCTGTAAATTTAAAATATGTTTTCCCTCTTTCAAAGCTATAAACGGTTTTTGCTAAAACCTTTTTTAAAAACGACTAGATCTATTTTTACACTGTTCCACCTTCTAATGCATCAAAAAGAAGAAAAAGTAGTTCGAATAAAATAGTTCTTTGGAGACTTTTTAGAAACTACCCGTGACTGATTTACGAGAATCGCACATACAAGGTTCTCTATTGTAGATTTGTTTATGTGAAATAACTTTCCATGCGCTTCTTTTCAACATTCGTATGATAACAATGATCCGAAATGGAGATTTTTTTAAACGAAATACTTCTTGTGAAAGGAAATATATTTATGATGCATGTCACCTGTATACAACCTTCCGATCATCAGAGAATTCCAGTACCATTTCTAGTTTTGAAAGTTCTGGAGATATTTTTCCGGAAAATTTTGATCGCCTAGATATTTTTCTTTCGAACTATTTGTTTTGTGAAATATTATTTGAAAAAGACTTGTGGAGCTTGTTGTTACCCGTCTGTGTATTAAACGCTACATACTTCAAAAGGTAAACGTTTTGGATAAATCATATTTTTTTCCCCAAAATATTATTTGCTAACTGTTATTCCATTGGTAACACTAGATTAAGGAGTTAGTAATTTTAATTTAAATTTAGCAAGTCTTGGTACCTTTGACGAAAAAAAAATTATTTTTTTGAAAAAAAAAAATTCTAGCTTTTTTTTTTTAATTGAATGAATATAAAATGCCTATTTCTTTTTCCAAAAAATAAGAATAGTATGTTCTCTTTTTCACCTACAGATCTTTCATCCCATTAAAATAAATTGAAAATATCTCTGTCTTTTATTTTGAATTTTAGAGCTAGATAATTCACTTTTTTATAATCTAGATCTCAACGTAATTTTAATTTTTGCTCATGAATCATCACATCAAAAAAAAAAAAATAAATAAATCATCACAGTCTTAACATAACAAACAAATATATTATACATTTACTATAACGGGAATTTATCGTTCTTGCCAGTATAATGAGGGCAGGGTACTTCCTACTGCAGTCAGTTCAAAACCAAATCTGTACTGATAAGAAAAGGTGAAGGTGAAGGGTTACAAATTTGGCGAGAAAGAAACATTCATTAAATGACGCCAAAGTTCTCAAGAGTTATAACACAACTAAAGAGAAAATGTTTCTAATAAGTGTATGATAAAATACAACAATGTTCTTGAACATTAGATAAAGCTCCTATTTACTTATAAAATTAAATTTCCTCTCAGTTTATAAATATTTGAAGAGAAATAAAATCCAAAATTTACTAGGTAAAACATATAATTTTACGCATGATACATAACTGTAACATTCCATAAGACAGTTTTCCAAAATAATTTTTCGTGGTATGTTTGTGATCATTTACTAAGAAAATAACTGCAACGTAATGAATTGATTTGATGAATTGCATTTATATTCAGCAAAGAATTCAATAAGAGGTTAATTCTTGATAGATTAAGTCAATGGGAGTTATGACTGGAAGTTATTAGAGTGCTTCGACTGAGAAGTGTAACAATTTATGGGATCATGGATAAGAAAGAATCACATACGGTTGTGCATTGTCCGATTATTATTTCAAAGTCAATTTAGGACTCGAACCTGAGTACTTCGCTATATGTTAATAAAAAATTAAATTACTAGCCTTTGACATATATGGGGAAATATCCACGGATATAGAAAATATTGTTTAACTGTTGAATAATCAAAAATACGAATATAAAAGCGATTTTATTCTATTCATTGCTTAATTGTAACAAATTGCTACCATCTTGATTAGTGACAATGTAAAGATTAAATATTAAAGCAAAGTGTAAGATAATAAAACAGGGGCGTTGCAAATCCTTCCAAATGCGCAATCGATGTATATACATGACGTTGTAGAATCTTGGTATATTTACGTTATTTTTATATAAATGTATGGGTATTACATCATGTCAGTAAAAAATCAGATGTAAGTGCTCGAACATTATCTAAACTCCTCAAACGTATAGTAACAAAATAGTAAAAAAAAATAAATAATAGTGAAAAAAAATATGGAACAAATTTGAGAGGAAGAAAAGATAAATATAACTGAAAGGGTAATATGGAAATCGTAATTACCATTAAATTGTTTGAAATTACCAAATACAGACCTGGTTTATCACTATCATCGTCAGCAACTGTTTCATAGGAATAACTCTAGACGTGGAATTAATTTAAGTTATATCTGCCTTAATCTTATCTTTTTTTTAATCTCTTTAGTTATGTATAATCAAAGCTGCTTAGAAAGGATTATAACACACAAAAAATTTGAAGTTTCAGCTCTTTACCGTTCTTTTTTTTTATTTCCTAAGCTTTCCAGAAAAGAACGCTAGGCTCACAGAGAATAGTAGGTCGTCTTACGGTTCTCGGTTATCACTATGCAGATGAGTATGCAGTTGTGATGAAGCTGTATATATTAACTCTTCCGTTAACAGTTATGTAAGGAGAATAACGGTAACATGGAAAATATGTTAATTGCATTTATTGCTTGAATATTTACTAAGTTAATTCTGTTCGTGTGAAAAATGTCATGAGAATATATATGTGTTGCAAATTGCATTATTGAACTGGTTATAAGTTTTCATATGCTCTTTTAAATAACTTCTACACATATTTAATAAGAACATTCATTTATCCATAAGGTAATTGAGACACTAAAACTATTCAAATTCAGTATTTTTTGATTTTGCATTTCAGAAATAGAAATTATTTTATTGATTCCAAAGATGTATTATTTACAAGGATTTGATAAATAGAACATTGAAAAATTGGTTTTTAGAATCACAGGTACACGTGCCACACCAGCGAGAAAATTACTTCTATTCCATTTTACCCAAACTGTGATTTTTTCAGGGTTCTGATAAATTTTCTAAAGCATTTACTTAATTCATATATTGTTGATATATTTCCTGTTATTGAATGAGATTACTTCCTACACATCGAACTTGGTTTTCTTTTTCTAATAAACACTCACAAAATTTTAATCTTGCACAATTTTTGTATTAATATTTGATACATTTGAATTAAAATTTTTTAATTTATTTTAAATTTCAAACGATTTAATTTTAGAAATTACAGTTCATTTCAGGGAATTAAATAATATGATTTTAAGTATTCTGAAAATTATTAAAGTTATAAAGGCAATAGAATTTATGCAAGATGTATCTTAATATATTTTGATGTTCTTTGTTTTTTCACCTCTCATTGAGAATTTACGCGATGGATATTGGCAACGAATATAGTGATAGTGAACCTTAGTCAAGTGACGAGGACGTCATCATCTTATTCAAAATACCTAAGGGTAAGTGCATGATTTTTAATGTAAATATAACTATTGATTATTAATTGCTCACATATAATTATTTGTGTAAATGACTGACAAATGATTTTCGTTTTCTGAAATGATATACAAATAAATAGATATCTTCCTGTTAAAATACAACATTATTAACTTTTATTTTCAAAATGTCCAAGCTATTTAAATTCGACGTAAAATCAGCTCATTTTTTAAATACATATCCGTTACCTTTAACTGGTATATTTATAGCTACAGTTCTTCAAACTTTTAAATCCGGAATTAAGTTAGACATTTTCTAATGTAAAATAAATCAAAACATACAAAAACATATAGAAGATTGAACAGAACAACAGAAGCAAACTCTCATTACTTCTTTAAGATCCTATATCATATTAAAGCCTCAATCATTAAGCATTACAACTATACATAGGATACAGTGCAATTCAATTTCATAAAAGTTGTAACGTAAATCTCTGTAATATTATTTCACGTGGTAATGAAGCACGTGGAAGAAGCACGTACAAATTCTTCCCATCTTCACAGATTAAAATTGCGGGCTTTGAGTTCCAGAATCATTTCCAGAAAGATGCTACTTCAGAATAAAAAACTTCAGTGATAATTAATTTCATCAGGCAAATGTAACACGTCGTGAGGCGTGTTTGCAAACATTATTTTATTTTTTTTAAAAAAAAAATAAAAGAATTACGAAAAAGCCATTTTCTCTCTTTTTCAGAAAATTGCATTTTCCCCACACATCTCCCTTTCGTAAACAAAAACTTCGACGCCTGTATGGAAAGACCATAAAAGATGCATAGCGGTGGCGAAAGCGTCGAAAGCGAAAACTTTTAGCGAAACGAAGTAATCACAAACCCTTTAACGTTTCGCTAACAAATAACTTCGGTAAGATGCTTTCTAATGGTATTTCCTTAAATCTCCTTTCTTAATACAGCAACAGCAGCAAAAAAAGTCTTACAAAAAAGTCACGTATTAGGGAAAAAAAAACAAACCCTAAAAACAAAACGGGGATGTATAAATGAAACAAGGTTCGAAAGCAAGCGCCGGAGCGGAGGGAGAAAATAAAAAAAAAAAAAAAAGATGTTAAAGTGCATCTAAACTGATTGCTTTCCATCTATTTTTGTTTTTGGACGTTCCTCTAGTTTTCACGTAGTTTTCGTTATAGAACGGATATTCTGTTTTCGTCAACGATTCTTTATGATTTACCAAGATCAGGAAGGATCGAGACATGGACAGGTAAAAGAATCAGCAAGGTTTAAGAGCGCCGGAGCTTAAGTTATTAGAGCAGAAATATCGAGATGACGTCTTCGTCGTTTAACTTTTCTGTTTGTTTGACTTTAAACTTTTTCGTCTCGTTCTATCTTTTGTTTCACTCATGTTCCGTTGTTTTCCGTTGAGCTTAGTAACGGTGATTAAAAGTCTATACCAGCCTAGTCGGAATCGTTATTTGTTGTACTTGAACATTAAAAACCAATTTCTTTAATTGCTAATATTTCTTTGATACGAAATAACTCTGATTTCAGCTCAAATTTCTTTTAATCTCAAAAATCACGGATATCTTTCATATCTAATAATAAATAATAGATTAATGTATAGGTAGTTGAAGATTTATGATTAACTCACCTTAAAATATATCTATACCAGACCTTCTTAATAACTAGAAAACAATTCTATCTGATCGATTAAAATGCAGATTTGATTTGACTCATGAAGAGTTCTCAATCTAAGTTACTGCATGAGAAGGAACTTAACTTTTTATTCAGATTTTATAATATCCTTATTGAATATTCGTTTCTTCCACGAGTAAATGTTTTTAGAGTAAATAACTATGCAGCCCGGATCATCTGGCAATGGCGGATCGTTTTGTGAACATGCACGTGTATACTTGACGCAATATATATAATATACCATATATATATGTATTACAACTGGTGGTCTAACAAGGAAATGACAACAATTGCCTTACTGAATGTGTAATTAGCAATATGTACCAAAATCCACCTTTGATATTTCTCCTTTTCATTACACTGTTCTTTCATTTACACTGTTTAAATTCATCGATAATTTTACTTAGGTGGTTTGGTGAAAAATATGGATTTAATATAAGCTATATAACTTAATAAAAACTAACTTGACCACCTAATTTTATTAGTTTTAAGAAAATCAAATCACGTCTATGAATATATTTAAATGTGCATATTTTGGTGGGAAGAGTGTGGAAACAAGAAAAATATTAAGAAAAAAATCGAAAATTATCACCAAAGCATATATGTGTTCTTATAAGTATATATCTATTTAAATATTTTATAACTATTCATAAAACATTTACAATAGTTTTTTTACCTTTGGTTATTAAAAGTACTTACACAAACTATATTTTAATTTGTTTTTTTTAAAACTGATTTAATATCAAAAAGAATTTGTCTCTGTATTAATAGTTTTATTTTCTTTTTCTAAAATACGTAAAAGAATTAAATTTTTGTTAGTGCATAAATTTAAAATAACCAAACAATGCTGATTATTTGATGAACAGTTTTTTTTTAATTTCTTAATTTTGCTGTTGTAATGATTTTCAGTATTATTTATTTATTTAATGTCGATCAATCATTCTATGAATTGGGATTTGGCTGTGTGACTGTGTGCCATGATGAGTTGGTCTAAGTAATACCAAGTGTGTTATAGATGAAAGTTATCTTCTTTGTATTCATATTTTTGTTGGTGTTTATTAAAGGGATACACATACTTTTTTTTACGTTTAATACATTTACTTTGGTCGTATTACCTTGGGTTTCTTGACATTTGTGTGTTACATTTATGTTCATTTCATTTTTCATTATTCTTGGTCTATGCTTTTAAAGGTCACGTAATTTCTGAAAGCTTGATTTTTGAATATAAAAAAAAAGTGTTAAAGTCTATTTCTTATTCAAAATTAATGGAACAGTATTAATATATATTTTTCTTCCTTTTTGTTTTACATTTATCAACTACTCTTAATTTTTTATGATATTTGAAGTTGTATGTTTTTTTTTTAAATTTGATGTTTTTAATTGATGGTTATATGTGTGATTCAAATATTATTATATATATCAATATATTTAAGTTAGAATTTAGCTTATTTTTTATTAGAATATATATTTACTTGTTTTAATTTAGGATACTAATTTACATTTTGATTATAGTTATTTTTGATAACACATGGCTTTTTCCTGTTCCGTGAAGTATTTATTTCTTCGTTTCTAAATAAATTTCTTAAAGAGCAGTTTGGCGGTAATAACTTTGTGATTTTTATGTGGTTTGTCCCTTATGTATATATATATATATATATTATATATATATATATACTACTCATATATATATATATATATATATATATATATATATATATATATATACTCTCTATATATATAACTACAGGATGAACACTTAAGTCTCTCACCATCATCTTAACTTCAGACGGCTGCTGCTATATTCATAAAAGTGATGATAATTATAGTAAATTGAACATGCAACTAAAATAGAAACCGTCACTGCAGGGCACCCGGTGGAAAACAATTGAGTTCAGCATTCCTATTACGAAAACAGAAACGAGATAGAAACAATGTGATTTACAAAGGTTGTAGAGCATATATATGTATATATATATATATATATATATATATATATATTGATGACGTGTGTGTGTGTGTGTGTGTGTGTGTGTGTGTGTGTGTGTGTATAATTAAATTGTGTGTATCTGCTAAATCGTATTAAATTTCAACTTTTTCGATAATGTTTTGGATCCAGCATCTTAAGAAAATATTTTTAAATTCGTTTTTTTCACTAATTAGCTGAAAATGTTAATCCATCAGTTCGAAGTTCAAATTCCAGTCTATATTTTGATGCAGTGTTGAACTAATAAAAGTACACAAGGAGAAGAGATAGCTTTTTTATTTGTTTTTATAACATAACAAGCTGGTGTATCAGTATCTGCTCACTAAATTTTTTTAAAATAAAACTGTGAGAAATAATCGTTAGAAGTAAAGATAAACCTATAATCAGATGTCTATTTGTGTTTTGTGACAATATAAACCAGAACTATACTTTAGTTGCTAATCTTCCTCTTAGAGGAAGAAAGTCAAAATAATTTTGCTTTATGAGTCAGTAGTTACAAATTTTTATGTAAAACATACTTTTGGTCATTTTCAGTTCACCTAAATCATCAAAATAATACCCTGCTGTTTAATGAAAGGAAGTGTGGTTATGCGCAAACTAATGCTATGGTTTCATTCCATTTCAAAAACCTGCATAGCTTTAATAAACATTTTAAAATTCACATTTTCTTGTCAATGACATGGCATTCAAGTGGTCGCTGGTCACAGGCTATCATGGAGTATTATTTCGTCAATTCGTCATTTTGAGTCTTGATGTCATTTAAGACACACTTTGTAGGAAGTCTGATACATTAAAATGCCAGAGGCTCTAAATTCTCCCCGTGGCGTGATGAGGTTGTTGGAGAATTGCCGTTTAAATTGAAACCCTCACTAACTTGACTGATTTTCCAAAATTGCAATTCGTCATCAATAATTCCGGTGTTGTAACTCTTCTTATTGATAAGAAATTAAATACACACAAGCCAAGTACTAATTAAAATTAATTTGAACATTCTACTGTGAGCGCAGTACCAGAGAACAAAATTGCATAAAGAAGAGGCCACAGTCTGTCGTAATAAATTAAAAGTGAACAGATTTTAGAAGATATTCTTGGACCTCCACGATGTTTCTCTCTTTGCCCATCATGTTTGGCTACAATTAAAGTGGCTATAACTCCTGCCACAGCGCTTCCGCTTATAAGAGATTTTGTGTTGGGGTCAAAAACATGTGTTCTCTAAAAAGAATAGACAAACGTTTGAAAGAAATTGGTAGCTTTGCAGTTCAAGGAGGTCTGGATGATATTAAACGGATGCAGCATGTGGTGGAAGCTGTCGTTCCTGCTGTCGTTAGTGATTTCCTACAAAACTCAAGGTGGCTTGCATCTAAGATTGTACCTACGGTATGGAAGTACGTATTAGCCCATAAAACCTATCCTGTAAGATATATCGCCTTCAAGGGATAAGACTTAGTGTTAATTATCTGCGAAAAACGGTTTTGGAACGAATGGTGTTAAAGAAGATTAGGTTGTAGAATATCCTGCGGTGAAACGAGACCTTCTTTTATACAAATAAATAAATGCCTTTATCTGGTTCACTTAGAATTTACACGACACAGATACATCTACACGACCCAGTTACACGACACAGATACAACAAATCACCCTGCATTCACCATATTCAACGGTACGATCGGCTTCACTATAACATTTCTTATTAGAGTATTTGTCTTTGATAAAATCTATCCGCAGCATCCATAAGCGAATTTCAGCATTGCAGCGTTATCGGGTCATGTTGCTTGGCCTGGCCATTCTGGGACTCCCGCCGCGGAGTTGGTTCCGTACAACAGTGTTCTAGTAAGATGGTGTGCCCTTCACATTGCATATAAGACTCAACAACTGCTGCATAATTATTTTACGAAGGAATGCATTATCTGTCTTGCATTTCTTATAAGATAGCCTCACCGATCACCTGACCTACCCTAGAGTAATTTCTGATTTTGGGTTACTTTGAAAATAAAGTTTATCGTGAAAACAGGAAAGCTAATGCAGAAGAAACCATATCCTGTTGCATACGCAATATATACTAACACGAATCTCATGCTTGTCATGTAGCAAAGTGAGCACATCGAAAAAGTCATATGAAACCTTTGGCTGTTATGATCCTATGCACGTGTCTTTCGTTTGTGCTCTCGTTCATTTTATGTAAATTTGCCTGATTGCTTAAATAACTATAAAAAAAGTTAATTACTGATACATGTTATTCTTTTTTTATAGGTAGTGTCATGTTTCGTTTTTCTTTTCTTAAACTGATCATAGCGCCATCTTTCACCTAGCAGCTTTTGCAAAAGTTAATTTTTTTTCTTCCAACCCGATTCAATATTCCATGTACACTCTCAAAATATGAATATGTTGCTGTCACTTCTTTTGACAGGATGTCTCGAACAGAGATTCTCCAATTTAAATAATGTATTATATAATGTGTGTGTGTGTACCAATTTTAAGTTAAACATATATGTTCTGGCAATCAACATAATTAGAATTTCATGCTGAACTATTTTAGTAAAACGGCTGAAATTATAAAGTAGGCGAATATCAACGCTGATACAAAAATATTTATATATTGATAAAATTTCATGGAAATATATATAAATAATAATAATTACAAACTAACATGGAAATGAAACTCTATAATGATATCTAGGAATTTATCAATATACTGTCTCATTAATATAGTCAATCTTTGTGTTCATTTTCCAAATTTTTTTGCTTTTCATTTCTTAAAATAACCCTGCGGTACACCATAATCCATCCTTTTAGCAAATCAGTAGTTTATTAAAACAAATTTCCTTAGCATAATCTTATTATTGCAGTTCTTATTAATGTAATGCAATTATGCGTAGTCTTTCTTAATCAGCAGAATACCTAAAATCTTATATTGCAATTGTTGTTCGACGCGTTTATTAAATAAATTTTTGCTTCACAGAGTATTGTTTTGTTTATTATGAACAACATCTGCATTTTTTTAACTGCAATTAAAAACATTTTGCCTCCTGATTCATGAAAGTATATTACTTTGAATATTGACATGTAAAAGGCCCTTTAAGCTCATTGCATATCTTTGTAAAAATAAAAAGAACATTGTGAACTGATTCGTGATTATTGAGAAGTGAATAAGATTACCTGTACATTTAAATTAGGTAAATTAAACTAATAAATTACAAATTTAAAATGAGTAAAAGTAAAGATTGCAAATTAATAGCTACGTTTTTTAAATTCACAAAATTTCTCCAAAGAAAAAAACACCTTTCACAAAAACTATTTAATTCCTCACCTTATTAGTTTATTGTGAAGTAGATTAGATAAAAAAAGGTGCCATTATGCAGTTAAAAGCATTTGAAAATCTAAAAAAATAATTATTGTTTTCTTTTTTTTTTTTTAAGATAATAAAATAATTTACATTTAAATAACAGATTCATAAAGTAATTCTTAATACAAAGTTCAAAGTTTTGAACAATCATTTCTTACTGAACTGTATAAAACATTATTATGTTGAACTATGTGAAAAAAACAATCCAGTGGTGTATGCAGATCCGATTTTACAATTCAGAAATACAATTTGCTTCTTAGTTATTTGTTAAAATCATAAGGTTTAGAGGTGGATTATGAAAGCGTTGTTGAACTATATTTTGCAATTCATTGCCGTCAAGTCACTGCGGATGAAAATTAAGCAAGTTATTATTTTTAACTTCAGCCTGTGCTGTGATGGGGATTAGTAATTTAACAATTGTTTAGTGCTTGTGATTATCGTAAGATTACAAGAAGTTTAACCAAAATAGAGCGCGTTAAAATATCTATTTTTCAGAATCAATTTATTTAATTTTAATTTAATGAAGTCAGGCACACACACACACACACACACACACACACACACACACACACACACACACACACACACACACACACACACACACACACACACACACACACACACACACACACACACACACACACACACACCATATATATATATATATATACTATAGCCATTAATAAAGCTACCGATGTCGTAAATTAAAAGCACTAGTTACATAAAGCAGAGTTTCGGGTTCCAAAAGAATTCAGGGCTAATGGCATCAAAATCCACGTTAGAGTTTTATTTAATCGTTCTCTGTTTTCTATAATAATTTCTCAAACCTCCCAAAATATTATTTGCTTTTCAATTGTAGTGTACAGGAATATTCTTATGTAACATTGTAAGTATTTCTCAATAAGTTTAGCTACTCATATTCCGTTAATGAATGACGTTATCTAAATATCAAATTTTTTCCCATTCTACATGAACTACAATATCTGCCTTATATATATTATAAACAACTTTGGAGTAAATCTCACTAGTTATAAAATGATAAATTAGAAGAAAAAATCAATTATATTATACTATTAAACTATTATACACCAAGAAATCACTATACATCACTATACTAAACGTATATAGACCATATAAGTATACAAACTAATAGAACAAAAAAATAAAAATATATACTAGTTTAACTATATGAAAAAAATGTTATACTTTCTACATAGAAACATTATCAAAAGCAAACACAAAAATAATATAAAAAAATCAACTTTATGTTTCAGAG
>BMAW01107241.1:67046-96509 GCA_019974015.1 Nephila pilipes
GGAACATATTTGTTCAAATCCTAAGCAGATATCAACATATCGAACAATATTTTTCTTGATATAGTTTTCAAACTTCAGTATCGAATGTTCGTATCGAATTTCTTCCTAACAAGTGAAGTAATATCCTAGAAATAAAATCAAAAAATTATTTTTATTATATGATTTTCTATCGTATGTTTAATTATCAATACAAAATTTTAAATGTTGTGTATATCCTTGATTAAGTGCATTTTACAAAATCGAATTATTTTCATTTGTTTCCGAATGGCGTTCAAAGAATAAATTTTTCTGAATGAAATTCGTTTTATTAATAAATATTATTTATGAAAATTATTTCAAACAAAGTTCTGTTTTATGATAGAGTTCCATACGTTTAAAATTTTATTACAGTGTTAATTAGTGCTTTCAAACAAAAAACATTTTATTGAATTATAAAGAAAGAGTGCTTTTTAAGGATATTCATTAAATTATGCAAATATTGTTTTGCTTAAAAGAAATATATATATATAACTTTTTCTATAAATAATGTATACATTTTAAATTTTGTATACAATTTTATGGCATTATATATTATTTTATAACCAGAATACCAAACTGAAACACAAAAAATTTATTGTTCTGAAAAAAAATAAAACTGAAAAATAGGTACCTATTTTAAGTAACTTCCTTTGTTTGTATTAAAGGTGGTATAAGTCATTTCTCAGGAATCAGGTATATGAAATATGGAGATTTTCAATATAAAATTCACACAAAAAAACTTCCATCAAAACATGTTTGATTTAATCAATTAGAAAATAAATGAGAAAACAAGTTCTCATATTTTCTAATCATGTTTCATTCATGTAAAGTTAAAGAAATTTCTGATATATATATATATATATATATATATATATATATATATATATATATATATATAAATAAACGTGAATACTTATTCTCATTTGGTAAGTATTTTTAAAATTGTTATATTATTAATTTTTTTTGTTTAAATATGTTTTACATTGCCATCTAATATTTCTAGAAAGAAATTTTAATCACACAAAAATATTGTTTTACTTTGACTTTTGGTTATAAGATTTAAACTTCTATAAATTACAGGAAGTAATTTGAATCATAAATATCTATAAGCATATTATTATACATTCTTTAAAACAATCAGAAAGTACGGATATATTTTTGAATAAATAACTCTATGATCGTAAGAATATAGTAATACTTCACATGAATAAAATTGTTTATAAGATATAAAGTATATCATTAAATGCAACATTTATAACACAATACATTGTAATATCTGCATCTTGCATACACAAATGCATCTTTTCAAACAACAGAATAAATGAAAATGCAGAAGATATGATTTAAAGGCTTATTGGTGAATTAGAATTAAGAAATAATAAAATGTTCTTAAATACGAATGGAATATTGAAAACTATTAAGCACATGGAGAGCAAAGTAGAATATCATTATTATTCTTCATTTATTTTGTGTTTAATCAGAAACTTTCCAATTTCGAAGAATGCTATTTAAATATCCTCCTCAATACCAAGTAAACTAAAACAAAATAACACACAAATCTCTTAAATGTACACATTCGAGGCACGGTTGTTATACTTTATTATTTAGATAATAAAAATACTCTCTGTAAGTAGTGAATAATTAAGGATTAATGGGAGTATAAATTTTCAATCTTAAAGAATTAGAAAGAATGTCTTGACCTACGAGTATTTCCTTAAAAGATTCCAATGATATGTATCAAGGACATTCTGAAGTGATTAAGGATATTTATCCCCCACCAAGGGATATATATTGGGAAGATTATTGCTTGGTACGTATTTAACTAAGTCAAAACTTGTCAAATAATAAGAATTTGAGAACAAACTTTGAGACATAAACAAATTTATTAATTTTAATTGTACTTTTAAGGATTTCTGCTAATCTTCATTTGTTTTTGATGATATTAGTTAAAATAATAACCTGAAAAATGTTGCATTATTATTTCCAAGTTCAGAAACTACGAATAATTCTATGAATTAGCGAGTAAATTATTTTATTCTGTACTTAATATGCATAATAATTAGATGGAAGATTAATAGATTCATTATATATATTTAATTGTTATAGCTTCAAGTATTCACGTGTTCATGTTCAGCCAATCTACTCAAAATGGGTTTAATCCACATATTTATTATTTATTCCATGATAACTATCAAGGCTATTTATTTTTCAAGCATTCCTCCAGAAATTGAATATCTTTAATGCATTACTTCTTAAGGCTTGAAGAATGTTTTTTCATATAACAAAATGACTTTTTACTTGAATGTGTCTAATCCACCCATGTCACTAATATGCATAGAATTACATATAAAAATAAGTTGCATATTTTAGATTGTCTGCAATTCGAATAATGCTCGATGAATGTCACGTGATAGAAATATATATATTCCTCGTTATTTGGCTGAAGCCGGAAGGGACTCATGTATCATTAGGATGGAAAAAGAATACATTCATAACCTTACTTTCAACTGTACGCATTGAGTCCAAAGTTTAATATAAGAAAGAATAGAAATCCCACATACGTATAATTTCATATTATAATGAAACTAAAGGATAAGTAAATACTAATGATAAATTATCAGCAACGTATATATGCAAAGTGGGAACATGATATGTTTTATTCAATGATATAATTGACTTAGCTGTCATAAATACTTTTGTTGCTTTCGTGCAAGTAAATTCTTCTTATAACCGGAACAAACTATACAAATGATACCTTTTTTTCTAAAATAGCTTAAAAAATACCTCATGAAACATCAAAGGAATATTAAGACGTAGAAATATATTTCAGTAACAAAAATAATATATTGGAATTTGTAGTAGGTGAAAAAGCCGAAAATATCAGAAAACCTAACAGAGGTAGGTAAAAAGAATACGATCCTAATAGAGGTCGACAAAGTAAATGAAATGCGATGAATGCTTAGTTTTACTGTATTAAAAATGTAATTATGTGAGTTAAATTAATCATAAAAATGCACCAAGAATAATGGAAGTAATGCGCAAAACTCTTTTTTAAGAAAATTTTCTTTCTTCAAAAGTTTTTAAATACTTAACATTGCTAATATATATTAGTATTGAGGAAGGGAAAGTTTATAAAAGCAATAAAAAAGTGGGGTGACTCCTAAATGTATATACTGTGTTGCTTCTTTTATTAGACACCAAAAAAAAAAAAAATAAAGCTCTATGAAAATATTGTTATGACCCAGAATGTACATAAGCCTTACTAGTTCCAATAATATCATACAGGTAATGCAAAACTGTTTTGCAACAGGATAGAAAAGATAAATTATAGAAAATAACTTTTTAATCTTGCACACTCATCCATCAAGTTATCAGACTCTGAGAAAACTGTTCTTCAATATTAAGCAATATATAATTACATATTTTTAAGACTGGATTATGCATAAAATAAGATTTGGGAAATAATGAGTTTTTAGGTAAGTAATTATCTAAGAGAAAAATACACATTTAGATTAGTTCTAGTAAATATTTTTCTATCGAATGAAAAACATTAATATAGGAATTTATTATTGTCATATTATAGCTAATAATTTTATTAGTGATTTAATATATATATTAAACATGGTAATTATTATTCTGAGTTATTGTTAATATATCAAATATAATTATTTTTCAATATGTCGAAAACACAGTGCACTTGTTTGTTCTTTTATTTGAGAAAATTTGAAAAAGTAACTATGCAGAAAGAAATATTAAGAAATAAATATGCATAATAATTATTAAAACATTTATTATGTTACACTTGTGAAAAAATAAATTAATATTTGCAATCAACTTTTGTTTCGTATTACTCTATTTGATTTATAGCCTTATTTGAAAATTTATTTAATGACCTGTTACAGAAATTAACATAATAAAATTGCAATCACGTTTATGATTGATAAATAGCACATAAAGGCTCAGAATAACGTATTTCATAATCTTTATGAAACTAAATTATTCAGTTCTTTTAAAAATTCTTAGAAAGAAATTGAGAAACTCATATTGGGTAAATAGTTAAATTTAGAAGCTCGAGGGAGTTAGTATTACTATTTATTAAACTTCCCCGTCCGTAGTCTGTTTGCATTAACTTATCTATAATATTTTAAACAACTCTTTACCAGCTACAGTTATACATGTATTCGAACTAATATTATTTACTGATCTAATTTTTTTCACTTATATATATATATATACACTGTATAACAAAAAAAAATGACACACCAAGAAGGAGTTGTCCGTTGGAGACAAAAATTGGAGGATAGGACAATTATGTACAGAATAGAAAATGATTAAAAATTTACACAAATTGAATGATATATTTCAGAGTTACAGAATTAAACAGCTACGAGGTCAATAAGGTGTTGACCCATCTACAGCATGGATTCAGGTTGTCAAACGACGTGGCATAGAGTGATAATGCTCTCTGATGGTTTCCTGCTGTATTTCTTGCCACATTTGCTCCAATTGTTGGACTAGATCATCAACATTCCCTGGTAGATGCAGTCGCCTTCCCATAATGTCTCAGACATGCTCGATTGGAGAGAGATTTAGCTTGCCAAGGAAGTGTTTGACAAGTTGTAAGACAGTTTATAGCAACACGAGCCGTATGTGTTCTGGCACTATCTTGCTGAAAAATAAGGCCAGAGTTCTGCAAAAGGAATTGTAGTAAAACGTGTTATGATGTCGACGATTTACCCCTGTGCTGTAAGTGTGCCTCATATGACGACCAAAGGGGTCCGGCTTTCATGGAAATGGCACCCCAAACCATAACTTCTGGTTGAGGGCCTGTTTGGAGTACAATAGTGAAAACAAGATCGTCACACTGTCCTGAGCGTCTCGAGACACGTCTTTGATGAACGTCAGGATACATTTGTTGCGGGTTTCGTCGCTAAACACATTACGTCCCAAGTCAGCTTCATTATAACCAGATGTAACCAAGCACCACTGTATTTTGGCTCGACAGTGTGCAGGTGGCGTAGTGGTCGGTACGAACGTAGAGTTTGCTCTATAAGCCGTATGTGAATAGTCATAGAAGACATGTCCTTGTCGTACGTCTGATGGTTGAAAGGAATGAATCAGGTGCTGCGACAGATGATCTGACAATAGCTCTGTCCTCCCAATCTGCTGTGGCCCTTCAGCGACCGCTACCATCATGACGCTGAAATCTGCCAATGTCCACTCATTCTTGAAAACATCTTCTAATCACCGCATCGCTTCGACCCATATGAAGAACTATTAAACGATATTCCCATCCTCCCTCTTTTAATACAATGATACGACCTCTTTCATACTCTTGACAGATGCTCGTAATTAACTCGAATCCTGCGGCGAAGCAATTTTTCAGTCGTTGAAAGGTATCCTAAATTGCAATGCAACTACAAATTTGACCAACAGATGGAGAAATGCTTCTTACACTTGCTGAATGCGCAGTTCCGATGCGCTGCAGCTCCACAACAAATTTTAATCATTTGCATGTTCGGCTTAAATGACTTATCGTATGAAATTTCATTACAATCGAGAAACTCCTTCTTGGTGCGTTGTTTTATTTTGTTATAGAGTGTATATATCTATAAATATACACACACACACACACATACATACATACATACATATATATATATATATATATATATACAGATAGAAAGAGAGAGAGAGCCGAAAGAATCGTATTTAAATACGATTGTTTCGGCGCTTTCAAAAGTCTCCAATATTGTCAAGTAGCAAGATAGCACAACTTAGATCTATCATCCCTGAGGTATTCAAATTTGATTTCAAAGGAATTTATCAGAATTATTAAAATCCACATTTTATTAATTTTAAACCTATAACTTTGTTGTATGAGAGCATTAATTTATTGATCTTGAATTGTTTTAAATACTTGTGGTTTTCCAGTATCATATTTTTTTAAAAAAATTACATGCTGTTTTTAATAGTTTTATACCTTAATGCAAATTAATAATAAATCAATATACTTTGATTTATATATAATCAATCAATTATTTGAATTTTTTTATACAGAGCTAGAAAAGAAAACGAAAAATTATTGTTTTTTTTTTCTGTCTAAATGTTGGTTTCATCAGGGAAAGCTCTGTATTTATTTCCCTCATCAGTATCAAACATTTTCTCAATCCAAGAGTCTTTCTAACAGGTTAAGAACGAAGTAACGCAGAAATTTCCTAAGCTTATATATTTTGATCAAATTACATGAGTATCATTACTGAAGAACTTCATCTGATAAATTTTTTTCTGACACCAAATGTATTGAAAAAATAATTTTTGTATACAAACCCGTTTTATCTATTAGGCTAAAAAATTTCAATTACAAACGTTAGAATAACTTAAACAGATTGAGATATGAAAAGATGCGTATTTCACAAAATCGGATATCTGTTCTTGTGTGTTTGATTATAGCTGTTACAGAAATGTATAGTTCACGAACATGTACTTCACATTCATTGAAAAGACGTTCCCACAAATCTTTTTGATATGAAATCCATGCGTAAGTTATAAATAATGATTGAACTGCCGAAAATCATGTGAAAGTGGTTATTACTTTGAGATGTTCAGCTACTTACAATTTTCTCATCCCCTACCTCAGGGACTTTTGACAATTAAAATTGCTTTAAATATCAACTCCTTGACAACCGAAATGAAAGATAATTAGGTAAATTTTCTGAAGAAAAGAAGAGTAATGAAATGAATTTCAGATAGTGATATTTAAAAGAAACATAATTTAAAAGAAAGAGAAGATAGATAAAGGATACTGAAGAGCTGATAGACATTTGTTAATTAATTAAATCATAATAAGTAACCTTTTATGATGAGATTAGTTAGAATCGAATTTAAGTTTTAGTTATAGGAGTTGAATCAGTCATAAACAAAAAGAAAGAAATGCTACAATCGGAATGAGTTTTGGTTAACTAATACCTTATTATCTGAATCTAAACTAGAATTAACTGAGTTAAGAGAGATTGGAGAGAGAGAGAGATTGCATGTTCGGTGTCGACGATAACAAACCGTGTTGTCTTTCGACGTATAGAAACTGTATGTGTATTCCAATGTATCTTCGATTGGAGGTTAAAACTTACTGATTATTTAATTAAATTATAATATTCTTGTGGAGTTTTATAATGAAGGAATTACCTCACAACTTTTTTAAAATAGGATAAATAAAATCATTATTATTCTGGGTGTTTCAAAAGTTTGTTGGGAAAGCAAAACGAGATTTAAAATGTCAATAAGTTCGAGTGGCATGTAATTCATACATTTTTATTCATTGTAATAAGAGAATATGTATGATTTGGAAATAAAAAATTCAAATGACTGAAAGTGATTTTTATAGAAATTTTTTTATAGTGAAAGTTTTTATAGTGATCGAAAATAAAAAATTCAAAACATGGAGTACTGTTGCTACTTTTGAGGGGACGGGGAGAAAATCAAATGAGAGGCAATAATTGTAAAATGAAACTTTTTATTTGACCTGATTTAAAAGCAAATGCTCAATAGTTGGCGGCACTTAAGCATGAAACAATGGAACACATTATAAGCTTGAATGGAGAGTAACTCCTGCCGTATGCTGTATGAGTCTTTTAATGCTGACATAACTAGGGGTTTAATTTGTAGACCCGTGATTTGGTTTGAATACCCAATTCGTGTCATATGAATGCAAGATGGAAACTTTCCATTGAAATAAACTATGTACCATTTGAATTTTATAATTATAATAATACAACACATCATTACTATTTTTGAGTATTAGAAAAATGAATGCTATGTTCAATTAACGTTTTTGTATCTGATCTTTGAGTAGTGTGATAGTATGCATTTTTCCCATCCACGAATTATGAGCATCTGTGCCATCTACAATTTCGAAACTGAGAACTATATTTTCTCATATCATACAAAATCCAACATTGTGTTGAATGTTAGGTTTTTATAGTGATCGAAATAGAAGATTTTGGATTTTCATCGTAATAGAAAGTGAACATGTTGGGTTTTCATTGTAAAAGCAAAACTGAACATATTGGGTTTTTATCGTAAAATTGAAACTGAACTAAGTTTTCTTATATCTTACAAAATACATAGTGTTGTAAGTTCGGTTTTTATAGTGACCGAAGTATAACATATTGGATTTTCATCGTAATAGAAATTGAACAAGTTGGGTTTTTATCGTAAAATCAAAACTGGACTACATTTTCTCATATCATACAAAATCCGACATTGTGTAGAATGTTAAGTTGTTATTGTGATCTAAACAGAACATATTGAATTTTTATCATAATATAAAGTGAACATGATATGTTGGGTTTTCATCATAAAATCGAAACTGAACAAGTTGGGTTTTTATCTTAAAGTCAAAGCTGAACTCACTCTTTACTTAAGTTTGTAAAGAATGAGTTTAGTTTCGGTAATACGATGAAAACACAAATTGTTTAGTTTCAAAACTGAACTCATTCTATATAAACTTAATCGTGAACTCATTCTTTAATTAAATTTGAATTTCGAAAGGCAACTATCAGTATTGTTGGGGTTTGAGTCCGAGATGTAAGCAAAATTGGCACTGCTTGCTAAAAGAGCAGTATTGTAAATGTTAGCAAAAATTATTCTTTCAAAAATGTTATTCCTCAAATACATTCTTTAAATTTTTGTTTAAATGTTGTTAATAAAAATTTTGTGTCATTATCCAACTCGTATTAGTTTGAGTAATTGGGCTCTTATTTAAATTGAAATGGTCAGTCAAACTCAACAGCGACGTCTCTTCTCAACGTATAGATACCTTATTACGTTTTACTTTCGCAATAAACTCTTGAAACACCCAATATAAATAGCCAATAAATATAAATATGAAGTTTCACAAAAACATAAGATCTTAAGAGATGTAAATTAAAAGTAATATTTTCATTAAAGTGAATAAATGTCACAAAACTGATAAAAAAATACTTATTTGTATTAATCGAAAGCATTGTTTCCACTACAAATATATTTATTTCGTAAATGATTTCTTTTCGAAATAATTAATTTTCATAATACAGATTATGACATTAACAATACCCTTAGAATTCATTTGACAAAGATATAATGTTAGAATATTTTGTCGACCACATATTTCTCGTATCACAAGTCATTCGGGCCGAAATAATATCCAAAAAGAACTATTATTTTCTCCTTTTGTTTCTCTTACTTCCATTTCCCTTATCAGAAACTGTAATAGTAAGCATAAAAACGAGGCTGCCTTTCAGAATGCTTTATAACACAATCTCCCAAAATCTACTCTGAATAAATGTTTCTGTTTTCGAGGAATTCCCATTATTCTTATAACATAATGCCGGTATTGTGCATTAAATAAATCACAAAAGTAGAAAACTACTTTTTTAAGCCGTAAGAAGGTGGGGGAATTATTAAAATAAAATACATAATGGAGAAGAAGAATTTTACGTGTTCTGTGTCTTGTGCTTATTTTTGTGGTATAATAAATATGCAGAGTGCGATGATTTTGGAAAAGATCAAAACAGATTCCTAGTTGTTGAAATAAATATCAAATTTGGAAACTATGTAACAACGCAATCGACGGTAAGTTTAATATAATATAGCTCCAATGTCTCCAATTTGCGTCGTATTTAAAGTTTTTAATATATATTTTTTTAAATATTGGATATTTTTAACATAAAATAAACTTCTTCAAAAATTTCTTTAATATATGCAGAATATATGAAATATTTTTTTTTAATTTTAAAACAGACAGGAAATGTCATAAAATTGATCTAGGGTATATATTAAAATCATTATTAGAAAAGAAAAATCTCAAAAACATGTTGTTTTAGCGTTTTAATTTATGAAAATAAAAAAAAATGAATAATATATTATTGTACTGTTGCTATACATGATTCTAAATAAGTAATAAAAACTCTAAATAAAAAATATTGAACGTTAATTATTAGAGTGAAACAAAATTTTATTTTTCACACATGAGAGAAAATGAAAACAATCGGCTAACATAATAAAAACTAAACAAGTGTGTGTGGATTTCCAAATGTATATCGAAAACCTACCTTTTAAGATTACTTGGTTTAGCTGGTTGTATTTTAACTGTCTTGTTTGTAATTAAATCCAGCTGATCGATCTTCCATGAGGGGTATAAAAGAAGGGCATGCTTTATGCATCTAGTGATTATAGATTCAGTTAAGCCTCTTTGTTTCCTGAATGACGTCTCTTTAAAACAACCTTGTAAAGTTTATATGTAGAGTGGAGTATGTGAGTTTTAGAAGAGATTAAAGTATTGATCGCTTTTATGATATGCTGAAAATTAAGACGTATCTATGATTTTTAGAGGAAGCTTGGGTACTTATAAGAGATAAATTTTAGAATAAATCAATCATGTGAGCATGATTTTAGACGAAGTTATGATAGTTGTAAAAAAAAATACATTTGTATATGGTTTGTAGATGAAGTTAAGGTGTTTTTATGGTTTGTAGAAGAGATTATGACTTTTGAAAATGATTTCTGGAGGAAATTAATGTATTAGTATGAATTGTGGAAGAAAAAAAAGCTTGTAAGATTTGTAAACGAAATTAGAAAGACAACTGTATCATTTGCAAAATATATTATGATATTGTGATAATTTTAGAGGAATTAAGGGTTTTAAATTATTTTAGAATAAATTCAGATGTTATATGATTTGTAGGGGAAATAAATATATATATAAAAATAGCAGAAAAAAAGACGTTTCTACGATTCAGATAGGAAAGTTAAGTCTTTTGTATGACGCGTAATAGAATAAAAGTTTATATATTATTTGTAGAGCAAGTTAAGGCCTTTATATGATATGTAAAAGAAAAGACGATTATATATGATTTGTAGAGAGAAATAAGAAATTGTTTGATTTGCAGAACTTAGAACAGTTATAAAAAGATATTTGTATAATTTCTGTAGAAAGTTAAGGTATTTGTATGACTGGTAGAAGGAATAAAGGTATTGTTTGATTTTTAGAGGGAATTAAGGCATTTGTTTGATTTTCAAAAGACATTAAAACGCTTATATGATTTATATTGGAAATAAAAAAACAGTTATATGATTTGCAGGACAGAAGACTGTTAAGAAGAGTTTAAGGTAATTGATGACTTTAAGAAAAACATTTTAAGACATTTATATGATTATTTCCAAAATTAAGACATTTATAAGATTTGCAGGACAAAAAGCATTTGTACATTTAATATAAGAGTATTTGATGACTTTTAAATAAAAATTAGAAGGTTTGAATAGTCTGTGTAAGATGCCAAGGCTTTTAAATGATTTATAGTATATTATAAAACATCTGTGGAAATTTAGAAAAAAGGCATTTGTATGATTTCTGAATGAAAAGATGTCAGCATGATTCTTAGAGGATATTAGGACATTTTTATGATTTGTAGAAGAAATCAAAGTGTTTCTATGATTTGTTGCAAAACTGGAGGCATTTGTATATGATTTGTTAAAGTGAAAGGTTTGTGGGATATGTGAAGAAAATTAGTTTAGTGAAGAGGGAGAAGGATAAAAAAGAATAGACTTTAAAAATTATTTTAAATTAACTTAATAGATAATGTGTATAAATAATTCGAAGATACAGAAAGTTAAAAAATAAGAAAAATGAATGCCAGTGTGACATAGAGAAACTAGTTTAAGATCTTAATAACTAGCTTTTTTCGAACTTTTGGTAACATAAATGATGTTAAAATTAGGAAGGAGTAGTCAGAATTCGTGTCCAATATTACGAATGTGATCCAGATTATCAGTATTTGAAAATACGTAATAATAAGAAATATTGACACAATATAGTGTTAAGAGTTTCGTTAACCACAGTAAATTGTGAACATTTTGAAAGACATTACAAACAATTAAAATATTACAAAAAACGAGCTTTAAAAACGAAGCAAACTGATTATGATTAAGAGAAAGTAAACAATACTAAATAGAAATTAATATCTATAAATATAACATTATATGTACAGATTGATATTAAAATCTTCTGTGTATCAAATATATGTTAATATTTGAACATGGTTTTGGGGCCGCGGTAGCCTAGTGGTCAAGGTCGTGGGCTAGCGGCCGGCCGTTTTCGTTCTGTCGCGGGTTCGATTCTTGGCCGCTTAAGACCCGTTGTGTAGCCAGGGCTGATGCACGTTAAATCTGTTCAGGGCCCAAAGTCCTTTCGTTGGCATAGTGTGGATGTTAGGAGAAGGGGGTACCAGCTCAGGTGTCGTCCTCTTCACTTGACCGTGGTTCAAAATTACAAGGTGAGTCGCCAATAGCTCTCGTATTGTTTCTAGTGCGAAGTTAATAAAAACTAAACTAAACTAAAAATTTAACATGGTTTTGGCAAATTGAGTCGTTTGTATAAGAGTCATTTGGTTCCATCGAAATAAAATTCATTAAGAGTTTTCTCCGGTTTGAATGAAATACAACTTTAGCTGTTACAATGAAAACTAAAGGCTAGAATTAATCAAATTAAGTGTGGACTCATAAAATTTCAATTCTGAATACTGATATAAAATATTTTTAATTAGTTAGAGAAATCTGTTCCTCGACGTTTATTTCAGAAATTGAAAGAATTGTATAACTTTCAACATCTCCTGGAAGAGTACATTATTTATTATTTAGTATTACTCTGCTAGTATTTAAGGGGCCGCGGTAGCCTAGTGGTCAAGGTCGTAGACTAGTGGCTGGTGGTTTTCGTTCAGTCGCGGGTTCGATCCTTGGCTGCCAAAGACCCACCGTGGTGCCGGGGCTGATGCACGTTAAATCTGTTCGGGGCCCAAAGTCCTCCCGTTGGTATGGTGTGGACGTTAGGAGAGAGGGGTGCCAGCTCAAGTGTCGTCCTCGTCACTTGACCGTGGTTCAAAATTACGAGGTCCGTCTCCAATAGCCCTCGTGTTGCTTCTAGTGCGATGTTAATATAACCTAAACTAAACTGCCAGTATTTGAAATTGTTGAAATGATGCAAATACCAAAAGTGCACGCATCCTTATATGTTCTTTTTATAACTGTATAATTCTTCATAAGGAGAATATACTTCAACTAAAGTTAATTTGCATCTTGTATTGGGCATTCATCTCTAACTACTTTCCCCTCGTATTTGAATTCGTTGGCTCCTAGAAAGTGCAAAAAATTCACATTTAAGCTACACTATAAATATTCCATCAAAATTTCAAGGGTTAAAAGTGTTACTTTATTATTACTTCACCATATTTCTGAGGTCTTTGTACACACAGTTTCGTAATGCAAAAAAAAAAAAAAAAAAAAAAAAAAAATGCAGGCCGGGAAGATAACGTGTTTTTAAAAGCGAGCTCTTCGCCATCTTTGTTTGAGTCGCGGATCATGTATTAAAGACCTTCGTATAGAGTGGGAGATTCACATAAAAAAATCTGTCGAAACCGCAATTAATAATGTTGGGATTATGTAGAAAGGAGAGTAGGGTGCCACCTTAGGGGTCGTACTCATGATTTGACCACGGTTCAGAATTACGAGATCCGTCACCAGTATTCCTCATGTTGCTTCTAAGAGCAATGTTAACAAAATAGACTAAATGATTTTCGTATTTTAAAAATTAAAAAAAGGAGATTTTATTAATTTTTGAAACGATAAAAATTATGATAGTCCATACTTTTTAGACAATTTTTTGTTAAAAAAATGATTTATAACTGATATATTTCAAAACAAATAAAACAGAAACGAATTTTTTTTTCAAAATTATTGCATGCGAAATGATTTATGTATGTATAACACTTTCTGTTGAAACAGTACTTTTTCTATTTATAGTAATATATAGAGGTTCTCTATATAGATGTCAAATAATCGAGAAAGGACATAATCAATTCTAATCCTTTAGATTTTCAACGCAGCTGAGCAAATCTTATACCATTGTTACTGAATGAAAGAGGTTACGTTAAATTTTGCTAATATATTTAATTAAATTACATAACTTAATACCCATATGAAATTCATAAATATTCGTCCCAAAATTTAACATATATTATAAATTTCCCAGTAATAATATTTCAATTACATCTAAATTTCAATAAATATTATAAATATTCCGTCAAAAATAGCAATCACCAATTCCAACTAAAGCTTAATAAAGCTTAAAAATATTATCTCAGTGATATGCATTATAAACATTTCATCAATTTAATATGTATTATAAATTTTCCATCAGTTTAATATATATTTTAAATAATCCTTCAATTATAATCCCAAGTCTTGAAGTTAGAATGGAGTGGACGTTTGGGAAATGGGGTTTACTAGCTTTCACAATCTGCTCATAGATTGACCCATTATGGGGTTTTAGGAAATAGATCTCTTATTATTAAATGTCTTAAGAATCTGACAATATAAATATTCCACATAACTCATATTTCCAGTTTGTTCATAACAATGGTTTAATTTTTTTCTATTAATGTATGAAAACCTCAAATGTACGTTACAAGTAAATATATATATATATTTAAATAATGAGACATAAAATAGTAATATACTGTTATTTATCTCGTTCGGTATAACGGCATAGCATTAAAATAGTAATTTTGCCGTATTATCCAACAACTATATAGTAGCTTTAACGGGATACCAAAGATAAATCGCTCTAGATTAAAATTTAAATTATTAAAACACGTAAGTAATGAAATGTAATCCTTTTCGGAAATTATGAAGAAAATATAAATATCCTACAAAGTATTTCGGATGAACCCAACCGATGTGGTGAAACCAGGATTTGAACACTAAATGGCAGCACAGTCTAGAAATACTGATTGCTTGTGCTCCCGACGAATACCACTGACTCTGTGTGTTTAACTAAGACAACAGGATATAAAATCATAACAAGTGATATTCCGTCCACGGCGCACGTGTCGACAAGACCCGCCACTCAACTAGAGACTGTCGATGGAAATATTAAGCAAAAGCTCAATTAACAAAGGAAGGGGTTGCATATCAATTGAAGAAATGGCTGGAAAAGAAACGTTCTCTGCAAAAATCACTTAGCATGTTTCTCCTCAAATCATCACAATGACACTGGAGGGGGACTATGCAGCGGCTCTCTTCAAAAATTACTCCAAAGATTAAAACGCATTAATAACTAAACCTAAAGAGATGTCTTTTTAGCCTGATTTTTAAAGGCGTATCAAACAGTGATTAGTTAACTTTTTTTACTGACCCAATAGACCAGGATTTAAAATATGAAGACGCAAGGTCCTTCAGGAAGTTTTGAAAATTAACATTTGTAATATTTGCTTCCATACCTTGCTTTGGAAGATATGGAAACAAATATTAGAATATGGGAATTTATGGATTTTGTTACTGCTTGAATCTCGTTTTTTTTTCTCTTCCTCAAGATAATACTACAAAGGAACAACAATAAGAATGCATTCTCTCTACTGTTCTTCAATCAGAACACGTTTGTTTATTCTTGAAGAATAAGTAACTGTTACTCCAGAAAAGGGTTACGTAAGCGGTGACCTTTTTTTAGTGATTCTAAGAGATGTTCAAATCACCTTAGTTTTCCACATTTTTACTGTAATCAGTTTATACTGAAAAAAGGTCTGTCTACCCATACAAACTTAAGTCATACAACAGGCACATGTAAAATGCTCTTAGAACTGTTATATAAGCACATAAAAGCAGAAATCCTCCTTCAAAAATAGTCTTACAGACACTTACTTTTTTTCTTTTTCAAAACTCAAAGTTAATTAACAATTCAAATATAAAGGTGCTATCACAAATCATATTTGCATATTTAATTAAATTATACGTAAAAAAATATTACAAATTTAAATGAAAATTAGAATATCGAATATTCAGATTCTAAATATTTTATTAATTAACGAATCTTCATTTGAAATGTAATTTAAATAATAAAGAAATATCACTGACCTTTAGAAATTAAGTTTTAAAAAATATGTATTGGGATTTAAATGTAAAAATAATTATCGCTTTCACATTCAGTGTAATGATGATGAATTATTTAATATTTATAAGAAACTCCCTATGTTTGCAGAACTCTTCATGAATTTTCAATTCCTTTTAAGTAATGCGGAAAGATTAACTCCTTCAGCTGTCTTAAAATTTTCTAATTAATGAAAGACGCTTCACTTTTTAATTCAACATAAGCCTTTTCAGTAATTTTAAATAGTAGCGATAAATATTTAAGATATTTTGACAGTGTCTGGATGCATAATAAATGAGGTTAAATTTTTAAGTACTAAATGATTTTATTATTAACCAAAACCAGTTTTCAGAAATGTAGTTTTTTTGTATAAATTTTCTGTCTCAGAATCAATTTGACAAGATTAAATTGTATTAGTAAGAATTAAAAGGGATTAAAATACTTTAGTCTCTGGCACAGAATTTTCTTTAAATAAAATGTTCCAATCATCAGAAATCTCAAAAAATTCATTAAAAGTGTGATACAAATTAACTGAAATTTATAAATAGTTAAGAGTGAAATATTGTAACGTACTGAGAAATTAATTGATTGCTTTATTGCAATGTTGCACTTGCAAGTTACACAAGAGCTGTTGGGAACGGATGTCATAATTTTGAACTTTGGTCAAGAGATGAGGTTAATTTCTGAGCAGGTATCCCACATTCAAATTTTCCAATAAATCCAACTGGAAGACGTGAAGCTTTCACAAATTTAACTTGTATCAGCTCCGTTAAGCGATTGGTCTTTATATTAACAGAAGACTCAATGGAAATAATGAAGGCCATAAATTAGTGGTTATGCCTATTCAGCGACTGAGTCTCCTGGAATGAGAGGAAATTCTCAAAATGTATGAAATTATACGGTTTTTCAAAAGTTTACATAAAAAAGATTCTTCGTGAATCAATTTTAAGCCTATGGAATTTGTACTAAGCTCTGTAAGTATTAACTATTTTATTTTTTTAAATGCTATAAAGAGAACCCAGAAGAACAAAAACTAAGGCGTATTTCTGCGCAGTTGCATATTTCTTTCGTTTCTCAAAAATATTTTTGAATCTATTTTAAGTATTCAATCTCGGGATTTCTGGTATTTAAAAAAAAAAAAATATTTTCAAAAATTGTAAAGAAAATTTTAATTTCTGAGAAACATTCATCATGATTTGCTTTTTGTACGCATTTTAGTGCATACTAATAGATAAAACAGCTTAGATTTTAGAATTTAAACAATAATTACATAGACAACAACATTATTCTCAAGAAATTAAAAGGGCTGCTAAACTGGACTCTTAACAAGCGACAATTCTCATAGTGTGTTCTTTTCTGTCCAAGTAAAACAATTTTCCCATTCAAATCACAAGGCGCGTGCTAATTCAAGTCATGTTTTAGTAAATAATATAATTTTTATATTTTTGAAGATTTAAGCACAAGGAATAAAGCCTACATACAAAGAGCAACGTGTAGAAGATAAATATTTCTTCTGATTCGATTAGCTAGAAAGAACAGATGAAGACAATATTAATGTTTCTTTCTGAATGCATTATATTACTTCTAGTAAAGTAGAAATATAATGAATTTTTTTTTCTACAGTGGGAATTTACATTTAGTAAGCAATTCAATCTATTATTCAGTTTAAATGAAATTGTGTGCTTTCTTTCCTGAATTTTTTGCATTTATGTTATCCTTTCTAACTTCCATTTGAAAATTTTATATGTACTCCTATTTAAGTCTTAAGTCGAACAGATATAGATGGCGCTAGTGCATAGAGAGTTCTGATAAATAACACATTCACGCAAATAACTTCCGAGCACTACTCGAAGCTTTTACACTCTTGTTATCTTTTGAGTTACTGTAATCTTTCCATATATCCTCAAAATCAATATGGTGTCACTTTTATATGACCTGAGTATAAATTCCCTGTATTTTTAAAATTTACCTAATTTGTGTTTTCATGTTTTGTTTGGTTGGAAATGAGCTGGAAACTGAATTTAAAGTCCTAAAAGAACCCCAGATGTGGGAGTTTTCGCGAATATATCATATTACATTGTGAAAATTCAGTACTATTATAAAATCCATAATGTTGCTCAGGCTTGTATGCAAAATTTTTCTTAAAAATTAACTATAAATAAATATTTACTTGCTATTCGAAATTCCATCTAATAACTTTCTCAAAATATCATTTGGTAGTAGATTATTTTTATCTTATTCTTACTATTGTTATTAATTCTATTTATTTGAAGATTTTTTTTGCTGTTTTATTATAACTCTTTTCGTAACTACTTTATATTAAAAATCATTAAGAATTTTAACTCTACAGTTTGAATTTCACTTGTTATTTGTTGTATCATTTACAGATTTAGCATATTTTATAGTAATCAGTTTTAGTTCCAGTTATTATATACCAGGTGAGTTTATTAAATAACAAGATTGACGCTGTAAAAAATTTGATTTTGATGTCATAAACATATTTACTTATTAACATCTTCAATATACACCCCTCCTTTATGCCTAATTTGCTCTATTTGAGTTTAGTTTACATTAACATGGCACCAGAAGCAACACGAGGGCTACTGGAGACGGACCTCGTAATTTTGCACCTCGGTCACGTGACGAGGCCGACACCTAGCTGAGACCCCCTCTCCTAACTTTCACACCATGCCAACAGGAGGACTTTGGTCCCCGACAGATTTAGCGTGCATTAACCTTTTATACACGGCGGGTTTTTAGCGGCCAAGGATCGAACCAGCGACTGAACGAAAACAGCCGACCACGAATCCCAAACCATGACAACTATTCTATCGCGGGCACTTGCTCCATGTGAAAAAGTGCAGAAAATCTTGTTCTGCCAGCTCCTTCATGACGCATGCAGATTTCTCTTAATAGCTCTAATGAACTCAAATCTTCTTCCTTTTAAAGCATCTTTCACTTAAATAACAAATAGAACTTGCATTGCGCAAGATCCGGTGAATAAGGCAAATGGTCTAACACTGGGTTGCTACACTTAGCAAGATACATTTTGGCAAATAATGCGGAATGAGCCGGTGAAAAAATTGTCTTGGTGAAAAAATTTGCCGATCGAATTCTTCATCAATTCCTACAGTCTCAGCAATAGCATGAATACTTAACCGACAGTCAGATGGAACCAGATTACCGATTCTTTCGATTTCGGCATCCATTTGGGATTGACGTGGAAGGGAATCTGAGCGTGAATCATCTTTAAAGTCTTCTCGGCCATTTTTAAAACGCTTTAGCCACTCAAAAACACATGCATGCAATAAAACCTCATTGTCATACACTTCTTTGAATAACTTACAAGCTTCAGTAGCAGTTTTCCAATCTTCATGAGAAATTTCACAATAATTCGTTGCTCACTTAACATTTTCCGGCGAAACAAAAAATTAATTCTAATTTGAACAAAGGCTATGTGTATATGGATTTGTTTATAGAAGCGAGAGGCACTGCATTCTGAAGAGTAGATTTTACGGTAAGCAGCTGTCGGTCGCCTACGTTTGTTGTATGCGTACTTCATCTGTAGCATCGTCAAATTCGTTATTTAAGAGTCACACCTCGTAGTTTATTTCATCAAACTGAACTCTCTATTCATAAATTACTAGAAACTGGTATCGATTTAACACAGATCCTGCAACAATTGGAAATATTTAATGTATGACTCATTACAGCTAGTTTGTATTCGCCTTGTAACAATATTTTGCATTAATAATAATGTATATAATCCCCAAAAATAAACTGATCCTCAATAAACTGGGCTTAGTCCATTTGAATAATTTTGCAAACCCGCAGTAAACTTTCCATAATGACACAATGTACTCTTTGCAATTCCATACATATAAAATATAAAATTCAAAATTATGAGGCATTAAAATTTATGTTAGGAACTTTACTGAAGGAAAAAATTGAGTTATTTAAATAAGGGAATTAACTTTCTGAATTAAATGGGAAAAATGCAACAGTAAAAAGACGCTGCATTGAAGAAAGGTGACGAGGAAAGTTCTGCATAGCATGAATAGGAATTAAATAAAATTTTAAAGCATAATAATAATGTTTTTTTTTCATTGAACATCATAAAAATGTAGTTATTACCGCAGATTTATAAAGATATAAATATATGTTATGTTATAGAAAAAAGTATTGTGGAACTTGCTGTTGTATTGTTTTATTCATATAATGAAATATCAAATATCGGTTTAAATTGCAAGAATTTATGTAATTACATTAAACATTTTATTACATATTATATCTTGATATTTTTCTTTATGATTAACGTTCATATGGTCTCAATCGTAACTTTTAAATATCAAGCAGAATAAGGGAATAAAATATTTTATTTATGTATCTAATCTTTTTTTTGGATTTATCGAAGTAAAGAAATATTCTGCCTTCGTAAATTTGCAATTTTACATTATTGTCCACAAATCCTAAGCAAACATACATAAATGAAAATTAGCGCTATAGAAGTAAAGATTCAAGATATTTTTTTTAAAAAAACAATTAAAAATTTAGTTTTATTAAAAGAGAATTTGAAAGGAAAGCAAATCCGATTAAATTATTTCTTCTTTTTTATAACTGATGTTTAATCAAATCATTGTCCCATATTATAAATCTAGAGTATCTGTCAATAACTTAAACTTTCGAAATTAATATGAGATTAGAATGTATATATTTAGAAAAAACATAAACAAAACACAAATGTCAAGGCTCCCTTTTCTTCATTTCGTGAACGTAGTGTTAATCCTACGGAATTTCAATTGCCATCCGCAAATCCTTACTATTCATCTATTTAAATGCAAAGAAGTGCATCAGAAAGATAAAAAAGTAATGAAGGTTCCCGTGGAATTACATTTTCGCTCTGATATTTGGAAATATTTCAGAACATTTTTAAAGACTGGAAAACCCAGAAACGAATCTTAATGATTCGTTTCTGGGTTTTCCAGTAGTGAGCGATAATAATAATAGCGATAAAAATATTTTTTTAAAAAAATAGGGTAGAAAATGTGATTCCTCAGAAATGTCCATTATTTTTCTCTCTTTCGGATGAATTTTTTTGCACCCAAATTGATAAAATAGTTAATATTTGAGGACTGGGGTAGGAACTCTGTAGAAATAACATTACGTTCAGGAAATGAAAATGATCGGTGGTTGGGATCCTTAATGGCATATTTCATGCAAAATACAGTCATATCATAAATTAAATGCTCAAAGTAAACAATTTTTGTTGCATTTCTTAAAATTTTATACGTTTTATTTTGTGAAATCATACAGAAAATTTTGAAAACAAGAAACGCAGTGTTAAAAAGTTATTTGTTTGAAAACAATTTACATACAATCATAAGTTATTCTGGTACTTACAAATATTACAATGAATATGTTCGAAATGAATTGGACAACACATTTGGAATTATTATTGGTAGCAAAACAATGCATTATTATACTCATATCACTATTTCTATACCTAACAATATTAAGAAAATACTTAAGTCTTAAAGAATAAAAAATCGTCGAGTAATAGAACTAAAATTTCAGTTCATCTATTATTAGTAATGTATTTTATTTGGTAGTCTTAGTAAACAATTCTGACTTAGAAATTGTGTTCTAAATTAAAGTTATTCTGATTTTGGGTTTTATAATTATTGATTATCTTACATACACAACATTTTTTTTTTAAACTTGTGCCAATGTGAACATTTAACTAACTACTTCAGTGAAGGCTGAAAACGTGTATAATGCTTATGATTGATGTAGGTAACTTATTAAATGGAGCAAATGCCTTACTAAATATTGCTAATACAGCTTAGCAAGAAACGTGAGAGTTCAATATTATAAAAACCAACATAAACACAAATAAATTAATCATATCTTGCAGAAACTTTAAAAATTTAACACTTTTCAGGGTTTTCTATATTATTACTGATCGTATAGTTTTAATTATACTTTTTAAAGACCAATGTGAAATCCGTAGAAACTTTTGGTCAACATCTTAGGGTTGTTTTTACTCATATTGAGTTTTATTCAGCACACGATCTATGTTGTTCATCAAATATGAAATAACACCATTTCAACAACTGAAAAACAGTTTTCATGTGACAAATGCTGATAAACTTTGAAGAATAATGGTGGAACTTATTAGGTTTATTTCCTAGAGCTTATCGGAAATATGGTACCACAAATTCAAAAACATAATTTCGATTCCACACTCAATCATATTTCATGAACAATATATATATATATATATATATATATATATATATATATATATATATATATATAATTATCAATCGGAAAGAATGATATATTTACTTTTTGAAGGAAAATATAAGGCAAAATATTATAATTAGATGCGGATTCTAAATCCAGATTCATCGCATCACTAACTAGATCAATGACGATACGTATAACCCAAAATGTATCTATGGGTGACATTTTACACTTGCAAACATGGGGAGTAGACATCACACCGCAGACGCAGTGCGAACGGGAAAGAGAGAACACTAAAAAAAAGTGTGCAGAGTTTCTAGATGTTTAACACGCATGTTGGTTACTCGTAATTTAATGATGACAACTATAGTTACAATGTCAATGTCAAAATTTAAAATGTTGGAAGACTGAGAGGGATACTAAAATAGATTATTTGGATTGAGTAACAGGAAGTTAAAAAGTGAAGAAATATATATATATATATATATGTGTGTGTGTGTGTGTGTGAGTGAGTGTACATGTATAATATCTACATACTGTAAGTATTATAAATCAATTGTGAAAGAAAAACATTAGAATAATAAGAACAAAAACAATTATTGAATATTGAATTATTTAGTTTATACAGAATTACATAGACAAAATAAATATTTCTTTTTGACTTAAACTAAACAATACTTAGATTATATAGAGTAATGTTTCCTTGTTGTATTTGCAAGAATCTATCATAAGTAATTTTTTTTTCATTAAAGAGGACTGCGCATGATGTAAAACTGCTGATATATTTATCTGTGATCCAAATGTAAAAACACTCTTTTGCGATGATGACCCATTTTCAAAGTAATCTGAGTTTGTGAAAGATTAAGTCCAATTTTACTTATAATCGCCTGTATCAAATGTATGTTAAAACACTGAAATTCCTTAATACGTTTAATAATAATTAATAAGGTAAGTGGGATAAAAAGCTACATTTGTTAAGTTCCTTAATCTGTTGCTGTGATTAAGTACTCATTTATTGTTTCATTGTGGAAATTTGTGGAAGAAAAACTAGTAAAGGTTTCTATAGTTATGTATTTGAGTACAGCTATACTGTGGGAAATAGGTAACGTATGAAGACGGAGACCAGAACCGTTAACTCTCTAAAAATTAAATTTGAAAATAAATACTGGAGTGAAATATGTATAGAATTGCTTTAATGGATTAAATGTGTCTCTTTTTGTAAAGAATACGCATATAGATGTTAAAGGAATCCAAATCATCAGAAGGTTAATATGTCCAAAAAATGGAGATGACCTCTTTACAAAACGTTCAATTCTATTACAAATCAGTCTCCTAAATTCTGCTCATAAAAACATCAAATTACTTTTAAAGGCTACTGATCATGGCTGTATGATAAACTGCGCAAAAGTATTAACTCAAGGATTAGCACCGTGTCATCAACTGCTTAAAATACGAAGTAATCACTTACAAATGATTTAAATCTTTTAAATGGAATTAATCACGTTTGGCAGAATCATGGAAAAAAATTACTCATAAATTAGGTTAAGGAATCATCACATAAATTCTTTATATTGCTTTTAAATAGTATTTAATGGCATTTTATTTGTAAGAAAGAAGGAGGAAATGTATGAAATGGAAATTGTTACATTTATAAATTAATTCGCTCTGTTTAAATAAAAATAAATTTGTCTTTAAATTTTACGAAAGTAAAAAAAAAAAAAAATACTCTTCTATGCATAAATTGTTTCTTTATTATACTACAGATTTTTAGTTACCAAAATGTTTGAACTTAAGAACAAGAACTTGTATGAAAATGAAATAAAAAAAATGTAATATAGGTGAGTGAGTGAAAGTAGATATTTATAGTATAAGAGCCGAATATGATTATGCTTGCTTATTCAAACAATGTGCTTCTGTAATCCAAGAATTAGAAATATATATATATATATATATATATATATATATATATATATATATATAAGATTGACCAGAAGACAAAAAGAAATGTCAAAAATAGAGAAAGATCACTAGATATCCCGGGAGCATATCATTCATGTTTACCAAAGAAAGTAAACCCTATAGGAAACACAAATATATTTATGGTACCTCGGCATCCTCAACTCTTAATTATTTTAAGAAAGTAAGCCTCTAAGGCGAGTGTTATATACAACTGTTTGTTCATTATACTACAGAACTACCTGATATTCTGTAAAATGAAAAATTAAGGCCGTAAATGTCGAAATTCGATACACAGTGGATTCAGTTTTCAATATAACACTTTTTCAGATTGTATTAACTATTTATAGCGGTAGCAATAGCCAGATGATTATTTCCCCCAGTTTTTGCGAGATATGTTTCAGTCAGTCGCGCATTCGAGTTCCTGATTGCATTAAATATCTGCTGCGTAGAAAGGTTGTTATGCTAAAATCTGTCCAGGTTCAAAGACCTCATGTTGGAGTCACGAGGATAAGAGTTGCAAGGTTAGATATAAACTTCGCTATTTGACAAGGGAATTAAATTACGAGAAATATCAGGAATCTGAAAGAATGCCCTTGGGCTTAGTTCATAAATAATCTTCCTCTAGTTATAAAAATATAAAAAAGTAGCTAGCTCTATATCAAATTTACTTTATTATTTAATAGTAATAATCTTTTACTGACATTCACATTCAATCAACAACGCTAATGCAGTGACTTTCTCTGGATTTTTGAAAGGTTACTTTTATTGTTACATCTTGTATTGGTTTAAAACGAAAGTTACTAACAAGAAGTTTGTATATGTGTGGAAATATATATATGTTTTGTCACTAAAGAGAGACATTACCGAAAGAAATACAGAAATATCAAAAAATAATTTATTGCCATAGTTGAATTGTATGATAATTCTAAATATATGTATAAAAGGTTGTAGCTCTAGCTAAGTTATTTAGCGAGTTATTTAACAGTTTTAACCTTGTGTCTTAACTAAAATCGAAATTAGAACAATTAAAATTGGCATTATTTGTGGATGCTATCACAAAAGCTTAAATGTTGTTAATTTGATACTCTTTTGCAAGAAATTCTAAAATTTGTTACATTATTTAGAATGGAAGTAACTTAAACCATCTATTTTTATTAACGACATACAAGCGTTATTGTGCTATGCCTTAAATCCCCCCTTTTCCTATTATAAACTAATTTAAAAGTGTGAACAAACGGCTTTTTCAAGGTCATTTAATCATGCATTATTAGAAATTATAGAAATATTTATCTAAATATTTTTTTTTAACTTTAAGTGTATTCTTGGTGAAGATATCACTGCAGATTTGCTGGTAAATATAATGCTTCAAATTCATGGTGTGCCGATAGCTAAAATGAAGAAACTGAGATTGAATCCCCTTTATCATTATATCAAAATTAAAATATGAGATACCAAAAGTTAGAGGTCAGATACTAGGATGAGGCACAACTCAAAATGTACATTAACTGTGCACGTAAAACTATGATCATGACTCCGAAATTCCTCAGGGTTTCATAATATATATTCAATTTATAAAAGGATATATGAAACATTTAATATGCGATATTTACTAATAATACTCATTACATATCGAAATGGATGAAAAACAATTTAACTTCGTCAAAGACGTATAAGATGTTTAACACAAAATGTTAATGAGAGACTTTCCAGTATTGTTTGGAAAAAATGCTCAGTAAAAAAAAACATCAGCGATGCAATGTCGAAGTACTATTGTAGTTTGCGATGAAGTTTGTGAATTCAACATTGGAACAAAACAGCCATTAAGAATTTTTTGCAAGTAAAATAATCTTCTTTTAAGTAAACAAACAAAAATACTTGCTGTTTGAAGGGATTACTGTAGTATTTATCAAAGAAAAAGATAAGAGATTTGCAGCATATGAAATGGCTCGAAAAATAATTGCATTAGCGATAAAGACAATTTTACTAACTTATTAAAAAAGAAGGGAATACATACCAATATAGTTCTATCTGACTGTCCTTTTTTAAAATAAAATTAGAATAAATGATATTATAAAGTTAAAATATGAATTTTAAAAATATAGTGACAAATTGCTAATGCATTTGATACATATTGTAATCTCTTATTTCGTTTTATCTTAATATATTTACTTTTTAATGTATGATAATTTAGGAACAATTTTGCTTTTTAAAATATTTATCTTAGTCTATATTAAAAATATATTTTAAGAATGCATAATACAGTTTAGTTCTTTCGTTTATATTATTGACCTACAAAACTTTTAACTACTTTTACTCAGCTTCTTATTTTTCGTGCTGAAAACGCTATTTAAAAAGCTAACAAACGATATTTCGCTTTTTAAAATGCTTTGAAATTTCTTCTGGTTGCTTTGTCTACGTTTAATTATTCTGTGCATGGAATAAGAATTTAGATAAATATTTAATTTTCATTAAATTGACAAAAAATTCGATATAGCTGTGTCTTTTTTTTTTTTTTTTTTTTTTTCATTTGCTATTTTTCATGGTGTCTGAAATGAAAGAAAAAATGTAAAACAAAATACACTAGAAAATATGAATAAAACTATAAATATCAAATTTATGCACAAAATTAAGCGAACCATATTTAAAAATATGAGAAAAATAATGCGTATAGGTATTAAAACTTGTAGAAGGGGTAGGAATTTCAAACTATTGAAATATTTATCAAACATTTAGATTTTAAAATAATTATTTGTTTTTTAAATTAAGTATTCTTCTGAAAAATGTGTAATTTACTTCAGTTCAGATATGGTTCATACAAGCCTTTTCCGAAATATATCTTAACAAAAGATTTTCATCATAGTGTAATATGTACCCTTGAACAGACTAATATTCTTTTATTGCAAGAAAAGAAGCTACACAAAAATGATGAAATTTTTAATCATCATATTTCTGTGTACTTCCATTTTCAATATATTCTTCAGAAAATTTAATTTCATGGATATCTAGTACAGACATCTCTATACTGAAATGATAAAAAGTAAAATTTTGTTTTTGAATAAAATATGAAGTAGACGTATTCTTTCACGTTGTTTGAAACACTCAACACATATAATTCTACAAAAATTTGATCAAAACCCACAAGAATAAAAAGTATCTTACATTTCTTTTGCATCACACAAAATTAAATAAAAACAGCTGTTTCGAGTTTTAGATATTGATTTTTAAAAAAAAGCGAAAAACTGATATGAAAATTAAAAAAAAAAAAAAAATTATAAATTTCATTAGTATGGCAACTTACTGTCGCTATAAAATGAAATAAAATTTTCATTTTATAGCTTTTATATTTTGTGTTTACAAAAGTGAAACATAGCTTTCACATGATTTAGTATTTATACATGAACGATAGTCATTAAAATATATTACTAAGAAATAATCAAGATATCTGGATATAATTTATTCTGCAAATTATTAGATCCTTATGTACACAATGATGTAAATTACTGCTGTTAATGTTGATTTAACTGATTTCTGGAAACAATAAATTGAAATAGCCTAAAATATAGTAAAGTTTTAATTATTACTACAATGATAGAGATAGAAACTTATTTTTATTTATTTTTATAAGGCATCTCTACATAATCACATCCAGATTTATACTTTTCTCTCGGTAATTCTTACTTTCCGAAGGGCATCACTGTAGAACTCAGCGAATTGAAATTAATTTCTCCATACGGCAGTTTACTTCTATCTACGGTTACCTGAAAAAAAAAACCAAATCATCATTAATAATTGTAATTTTAAACATATAAATAAGGATTGATTAATTAGCAGAGTGAATTTCATCCAGGTATCGGAGTTATTTTGCAATAATAATTCAGACATTACAATGCATCCACGTATATAAAACACGCCGATACTTACACCTGAATACTACATAACAATGTAACTTTCAATATTATAATGGATTTTAATTGGTCTGTAAGATCAGCGGAGTGGAAATCGATTATTTTTTTAAATTATTTATCAAAGTTAATTTTTTTTCCATTTTGAAAAATCGTCTTTAATTGCACCACAAATAAGATGTAAACCTTGTACAATACTCACGCGTGCTTTACAATATACACTTTACAAAGTATATCATCAAGTGTTATAAAATACAGTATGCTTTATGTAAGTAAGTTGCAAAAAAGAAAACATTATCAACTTCTTCTGAAGATAAATAACAAATATAGTTAGGAACAGTAATTAAAGTACACTCATTCCTCAATACTTTATAAATTAATCCACTTTCTTTTATAAAATTTATACTGCATGTTTACTCTAACAGAAAACTAATTTAATGACTTATGAACTCTTATTTTATGCCATTTACCTGTGATCGTTCTATAACTGCTTTAATCAATACATTATTGAGAGTTTCTCTGCAATAAAATTCATAAAGGAATGAAAAAAAATATATTTCTCTTTAAATCCCTAAATTAATACATTTAATAATTACAAAAATGTTTCCTATTGGCTTATTCTTACATATTTATTGGTTTCAATTACACAACAATTATTTATTTCATTTTATATACATTCATAACCTTATTTCGAAAATGTGATTACTCTGTAATACTTTCTACCGATTAATTAAATTCCCGAAACTCCTTTATTGTAAGTCCCGTTTTAAATTTCCTTATCTATTAAATCTTTTTCTTCCCAACGCTCTCTAATTCAAACAGAAAACCGCAGAATAAGGAACGAGGCTTTATTGTTCAGTTTTCAAAATATAGCAAACTTTGGGAGATAGTCATATTTTAATTAACTCATTGTTCTCACATAGCCACAGAAAGAGAAGCTTTTTTTTAAAAAAAAAAAAAAGTTTCAAACTACTGCCCCGGAAATTTTCTGCAAAATGAGCTGTTGCGTAATTATTTTGCTTTTGTCCGATTTCGGCGCACTAAAGACCATATTTAAAAGTCCAGAAACATTTATTAATTAAAATCTTTTAGAGCCACCATGTGTATTGGGGGTGGCCCATTGTGAACAGAACAAAGGGAATCCATTTATTTCTGAGGAATAATCGAACATTCCACTCAAGAGGAGCATTGTTCGATCCATAAATGCCTCGTTGGTGCGTCGATGAAAGGCTTCTTAATAATTAGTTAATAATTGGTGTGAAAAAGATAATTAGGGATGCAAAAATATTTTAATTAATCATTTATAGCGTTAGTGAAAGCGAGTTTTGTGTTTTTGTCTCAGTATTTTTTATGGAGTGATCAAGATAAAATATTGAACTAGAA
>BMAW01107241.1:106509-121831 GCA_019974015.1 Nephila pilipes
TGTAATGATTTAACTTTTAATTCAATAATTACCCTAAATAATAAATTAACTTTCTATTCTATCTCATTCCCCAATACAAAAGTAAAGAGTTCATTCTTATTTCCTGATCCTCTTCCAAAAGTATCCTATAATTTATTACATCACGCGCTCTTGAAAAGGATTAATTCTGCTTAAACTAATTATAAATCTATCAAAAACAATCCCTTTTTAATTCCCTATCTACTATATTTCCCTGGAATCCCCTTATTCTTACCACGTGCTTATGACGTTTGATGGGAATTTTCCCTAGTATATAAGCAAAAACGCAACGAAAAACGTTCTCTCTTTTATACTGCGCTTGCTCTTTTTCATACAACTGTTCTGCTCTTCTTACTTAAATGATGTAACCAACTACCTAATGAAAATGGTCTCACTCTCACAGCTTTAAATAAAAGTGAAAATTTAATACGCCTCGACTGTATCTGATATTATGTTACTTTACATAAGTCGATAGGAATAATGTTACATATATATATATATATATATATATATATATATATATATATATATATATAACAGAAACAAGCTATCTATAATTTTAGAATTTAATCGAAATGTAATGATAAAATAAAGAAAAAAAGATATCCATTTCTAATCTATTAAGTAAAAATATCAAATACACAAATATAATGTAATTATATAAGCGCAAACAAAGTACAAACTTAAAAAAGGTAAGAAGTATAAAAATCTAACATTAACGACTGGAGAAAAAATATGCGATTGAGATAAATTTCGAAGTAACTTCATAAATGTAACAAAAAATCGAAAGTAAATAAATTAAACATACACACAACGAAAAATTCAAACAAATGTAAAATCAAGAACATATAAAATAATAGAATATAAAGGAATTGATGCGGTCACAGGCTGCAAACTGAGAATGTGTGTTTATCTCAGAAATAATGGCCAAACAATTGCATCTGTAACCATTTTATAAAATCAAGAATAAAACCAAAAATTCATTTGAATTAGAAACAACGAAAACATTCAGCAAAATAATATTTGTTTCTTAAATATTTAAAGTATTTATAAATCAAAAGAAAGATAGAGCATTAATATTTTATAAAAAATGAAATAGAATATAAAATGTATTAGAATTAAGAAACCTATGTATTCTGATGAGCAATTGTCATCATATTAACTAAACTTCCCGGTCTAAACACAACAAAATAAAGAATTAAAGTTAATGTCGTCTACATACTAACTTCAGTATTAATTGATCTTAATAAATATTATATGAACTATAAATAAAATATTCTTAAGAAACCTTATATATATATATATATATATATATATATATATATATATATATATATATTGTTGTTTTTACAAGCGTTATTTTCTTTTTCCTCCTTTTATAAAATTTGACTTGTGAAGGTAATTTCTTTCTCTAAAATTGTATTTCTTTTAAAGCTTCAAGAAATCTTTAGACAAAATTTGAATATTTTGTTATAAAATTTTCTCTGTAGAATTATTTAAGTATATACATTTTTAAATTGCTTTAAATTTTTCCTGTATTATTACAGCTGTTTCACTCATTTTAGAATAACAGTTAATTCTAAATGAGCTATTTTTGAGCTAATTATAGCTATTTCTATGTTTAAATCATAGAAATAAGTCCTCATTTCTCCTAAGTATTTTCCCAGACAAAAAGAAAATCTTGTATAAACAAATATGATAGTTTTAATTGTGAGCCAATTACTCCAATTAATAAGAAATGACATCGTTTTGATACATAGTTTTATTAGTATCTTTTTGTTAAATGATTTTTTTCACTTACACTGAATAATCTAAATCTTAGATAAACATTTACATTTTTTATCATGCAGAATCATTACTAAGTGTTCGTGTACTGCTTTCAAATGTGTTACATTGTATAATTTCTTGTATGTTATACAAAAATTGTTTATTGTACTAATTTTAGGGGACCTAACAAGATAAGTGAAGGTTGGTTATTATAATAAGTGTTATCATACCATTTAAAGAAAAGATGAAAGCCATTTTAACTATCACATCTATGGTATTTGTACCTCGCGGTACATAAAAAAGTTAGCTTTTAAAATTATTATGTTCATTTTTCATATAAAAGTTTAAAAAGGGACTTTATAAACAGTATTTATTTGTAGTGAAATAAAATGTGTACAGTTTAAAAAAATTATCACTCAACCGTATAATACCCCTATTCCTGCGTTGTTTCACCTTCTGGTAACTATGTTATAAATTATTCAACAGAAATTTTAAGACTTCAAATAGAAAATTAAGTAAGAAAACATTTAATGTCGTCCAATTGACTCAAAATAAAATAATTTAGCTTGTTTCACAAACATAAATAGGATGGCGATCACTACGTTATGGTATGCATTTTTTTTAATTAACATTGCGCTGAGAAGCAATACGAAGGCTATTGATGACGGACTTTGTAATTTCGATAACTATTTCTACAGTGAGAACGAAACTCTAGCTGATACTTATCTTAACATTACCCCAACGAGAGAACTTGGAAAATTCACCAGATTTAATGTGCATCAGCCTCGCTACATGTCGGGAATCAACTGGCATGAGGGACCGAACCCACGAATGGACAAAAAGAAAGCTAGACGCAAGCATGACCATCTGTATAATGCGGCTACAATTTTTGATGTTCGTTGCATTTGTTTCAAATTTGGGGTATCCTGTATGAATTTTTTGCTCAGATCTTTTTTTCTATACTTATTCGAACGAAAATAAACGAATTCTTGAACTTAGAAATTCAAAGAATTTAAAGAAGTAATTCATTTTAAAAATTCTAATTAAAAGTATAAAATTTTAGCAAACATAAAAGACCTTCTTAGAAATGAAGTCTGATTTCTTTCTTATCTGCTTAATATTTAGTTATAATTATTTTATAAATAAAATGTAAAAATAATAAATATAACAAAGAATCAGTTTTATTCTATTTTAGTCACAGTCTTCATGTAAAAATGGCGCCAAAGTGATTGATAGATTAGTCGGATTGGAATTCAGTATAATGCAATGATATTCAAATCATGCTTAGACGCAACTCTACTTTTGGAGTGATTTGGCGTCAGTTTGTTTTTCGTCTATGAGGCGTGGGTTATAATAAGATTTTACGGAGAAAAGCATAAAATTAAATTTCTACGAAACAACTTGTGAATTTTATGCTGAAATCTCTGATGAAAAGGTTTGATTTAAGTTACTAAAATAAAGTATGCTATTGCTAACTAAAATATTTCTCATTGTGGGGAATTCGAAATTTTCTAATAGGATAATTTTATATCCTAAGTTAAAATTCGTGCTCTTTCTATTATGTCAGTTTTCAAGGAAAGTTTCTTTTGTTGTTAGATCTCAAATAAATAACACCACTTTAAATCAGAGAGTCGTGATAAATAAATTTTCAAAAACATATTAAGTAACTCGAGACATGCAGTCATGAACGTGTGTGGGTTGAGCCTCTTGTAAAAAAAATATTTGATAGCGCGTTCCGCTTTTCTTAGATATTTCGATAGTTAAAAATTCTTCTTATTCTCATTATTTGTGCCGGATAGTATTTTTGTTTTTGGGGTTTAAATAGTATCTTTTGTTACTGAAGGTAATGTAACTACTAACGCTACTTTTCTTAGAATCATCTTCGGTGAAATGGAAATTATGGAAAAGTAAACGGTTTGGGAATATTTTTGTTTCAAAAGCATTCAAAGTTTATTTCACTATGAATTCATTTAATTTGTATAAAATAAGGAAACACCTAACTGAATTAAATTTTTTCCACCTTTCCAAAATTTAACTGAACTTTTTTGGAATTTGTATATGCACTTAAGACATACTGTTACGAGCCCATGTTACTCTAAGAAATGAAAAGAAACATTTACCTATGCTTTGTTGGGATAACGAGGAAGACTTAAGCAATGACTTATGACCTTGGTGAAAAACCTGACGATGATTTTGGTGATTAGGGAATAAATATTGTGTTTTTATCGACAAAATGAAGGTTCTCAGAAATCTCTATCAGGAGTTATGGAATATTCCCAAGATTTCCCTGTGTCCTCACGATTCTCTGGGATATCAATGGATATGTGAAGATGCGGAGTTTCAGCGAATCTATCAGCAATTGATGAGAATTTACCGGAAATTCATGGATGTTTTTTTTTTTTTGTAGTACAAGTATTAAGCTGATGAATTGAGCATTACTGTAAGTATAATTACTGTTTATTAGTGATTTCTTCTCTGTTTGTGATGCTAATTTTCACAAGTGCTATTTCTGTTCCAGTTGTGTCGCTAATATATACAAGTGCTTTGTTTCCTGAATGTGGTGTTATTCTATGAAAGTTCTGTTACATTTGTGGTGTTATTCTGTGAAAGTTCTGTTATAGTTGTGGTGGTATTTTGAGCGAATTCTGTTTCGTCATTTCCTAATTATTTGTGAATAAAGCATCATTCTGTTTTCTTCTGCTTGTTGGACTGTTTTCACTGTACACACTAGTGACATTCTCTTGTAACAATATGATTTTTTGAAACGATACAGAAACATGCTTAGTATTTAAAGCGCTTTGATTACTCAATATTTTATTTAAACTCAGACCGCATTAATAGGGGAAGTAGAAGCGTTTTTTCTGGATAAAGATATGAAGGGAATGAGTGCTGAAGCAGGTAAGGCATTAGAAGGTTTGGAGCATTTAAAACAATCAATTACTGATATTTTAAACACTCCTATTGGATCACGTATTATGAAATAGGAATATGGTTCAAGATTATTTGAATTAGTACATAAGCCAGTTAATAGAGACTTAACACTATAAATTTACGCAGCAACTTCTGTCAGTATGTGTCCATGCCTATTAAACCGCTAGCGTTAATATAAATTACAATAATCATGTGAATTTTCTGCAGAACGTGTGCATTCTTTTAAAGATATTTTCCGTTATAAAGGAAATCCCTTACTCAAGAAAAAAAACTCAATAGAACTTGAAATTTAATCAATAAAAAATTGTTGAACATTCAGGTAATCTTAAGATCTTCAAAATACTCTGTTATAAGCACACGCACATACAAACTAGAACTATTAAATTTCCGAGAAATGATTATTCATTCCAAACCAAACATTCAAATCCAAAAAAAAGTAAAAAAATGGTTGACTCTTTTTTAACAGATTTTTTTCCCTCCACAAAGAACTTTAACAAATTTCTTTTATGACGAATGACTTGCGGTCCTTATGCTTACGGTCCTTTATCATTTCCACCTCTTGTCTAAGACATTTATTTTTCCAACTATTCCCCACTCTTTATGTAAATAAAATTTGAAAACAATTTGTTAGGAATTATATTTCATTCTTATTTTGCCATTGGACTGGAATCGCGATCTACTTTTGCGACAGTCCTCTTATTTTCTTAAAAAACTATTTATCTTGAGCAGTTCAAATTATAGTTCCCCCTACTGGATCATATTTTTGTTATCTTGTATTTAACTTTCGTTTTGTTGCAGCGTTTCTTCCAAAGTTATGTATATAATCCTATATTGCAACACATTTCTTCCATTTCCTCTATTTTTTTACTCGGGTTTCTTATCGAATATTTTTAGATGGTTTGAGTTTTTCTTTCCTGCAACTCATTTGTTGGTTTATTTCTCCTTTCGTAAGATATTGTTATTTTATCCGTGCGTTTCTTTTGGCTCGTTTTTAGGTACACATGCACTATTTGACTTAACTCATCAACTGAAAAGTTCCCTGTCTGACTTATAGGTGGTACCTCAAATACAGAATTAATATTTTTTTAGTAAACTCTAATCTTCAAAAGGTAACTTTAAAAGTTTTATGACGGTATGACGTTTGGTTCAAAAGTTACAGTGGTTTTAGTGAAACTACTTATTTTATTTTCAAAACAATAGGGGAAAAAAGAATTGGAAATTCTGCATCAGTAAAATCGACCATTATTGACTGGTTTGCTGAAATTAAACGTTGTCGTACGGACACCAAAGATGCGGCACGCTCTGGAAGGCCAACAGAGGTGGTTGTACCGGAAAACATAAAAACAGTTCTTAAAATTGTTTTGATAAATCGTAAAGGGAAGTTTCAGGAGATAGATGATACTCTAAATATATCAAAGGAACGTGTAGCTTTATTTTGAATGAATATTTGTCTATGAGAAAGCTGTTTTCGAAGTGGGTGCCGCGTATGCTAACAGTAGACCAAAACCAATAAAGAATCGATTATTCCGAACGATGTTTGAAGCTCTTTCGGCGATATAAAAAACACTTTTTGAGTCGATACGTATTGATGGACACAACTTTTATCCGCCATTATACGACAGAATCAAATCGGCAGTCAGATAAGTGGACAGCAGTCGGTGAACCTCGCCCAAAGCAGCCGAAAACGAAACAGAATCCTGGCAAGTTATAGCATTCGTATTTTGGGTTGCGTACGTTATTTTCATTGTGGATTACCTTCAAATACACAGGACAGTCAATAGAAATCGCTACATGGCCTAACTAGATCATTTGAACGAGGAAATGTGGAAAAAACGGTCCAATATGCAAAGAAAGAAAGTGCTCTTTCACCAAGACAATGCACCGTGTCACAAGTCTTTGGCTACGATGGGAAAATTGCACGAATTAAACTTTGAATTGCTTCCTCACCCGCCCTATTCTCTATAATTTGCCCTCATTGTGTATTATCTGTAATAAAAATGCTCACCAGAAAAGGATTTGGCTCGAATGAGGAGGTGATCGCTTAAACAACTGCTTACATTGAGGCAAAAGCTAAATCATTCTTGAAGAAAGGTATCGAAATGTTAGAGAAGCACTGGAATGATTGTATCCCTCTTGAGGGAGACCATGTTGATGAATGAAATTGAATTTGATTAAAGGATTTGTGTTTTCTTCATTAGACCAGAACATATCAATTGATGACTTATTTATCTTCTTTATTGTTCTAACTTATCTTATTTGGAGTATAAGTTTGCTATTAAATATTGGAGCTCCATTGCATTCCTATTCCACTATGTATGATATATTTTTTCTTAAGAAGGCGGATTCCTACTTCCTTGTGAATTTACAGTTGAAATTATATTTTGAATATTTAACATTAAAAGATATAGAGTTTCAATTCTATATTTTAAAAAAGATTAAGTATCTTATCAGAAATGTGTGAATTGTTAATTTTTCAACCAAAACTGAAATTCAATTTCTTGAAACCAAAGATTAAAGTGAAAAAGTATCGATAGAAACGTCACGTGAAAGCAGTAATGGGAATTCGGAAAATGAAGAACGTGACTTGAGATCAAAGGGAAACCTTTAAGGCATTCCTTAAGAATATTACACGAAAATTCGAATTAGGGTTTTTACTTTTTTACAAAGTTAAAATATATTTGAGATATAGTATGTGAATCTCTGGAGATAAATATACTATTTCAATATCTGTACGAAAGCTTAGTCTCACCACAATGATTAAGAATTAAAGAAAAAATATATGTTCAACTAAGGATAAAAAGTTAATACATTTGGCAATATATTTGTATTAAATACGTATAAAACGTATGAAATTAAACTTTTTTACAAATTAAAAATAAGCATTAAATAAATAAGCTACATTTATCGATTGATATATGTGGTATTCAAAAATTACTCGTTACTTTAAGTAAAATTACTTATATTAATGGAAAAAATATAAAATATAAGCATCTCTTGGGTAAACTAGAAATAGTTAATTTATAATTTCTTGCTCTAACTAAAACCTGATTTCTGAAATTCTAAAGTTTTACATTTTCATACTCAAATAGTGCGTAAAAGATTAAAAAGCACATATTAAATTATTGCAATTCAAGTATTTTCTTCATAAATATAGTTATTATTTTGTAAATGATAGTTTAAATCATACTTGCTTAAGTATAAAGATCTAAAAATATTTTTCATTGTCCGATTGGCTTCTTTTTGGTTTGGTTTTTTAACGCAGAAACTCGAAGGTTATTTGACGGGTTTTGAGCCTCGGTCAAGTGACAAGCACCTTCCTGATCTGGCATCTTCTTTCCCTAACTTCCACACCACATCAAACAGAGAACTTTGAACATAAAAAGATAAACATGCACAAACCCATGAACACGGTGGGTCTTAATTGGCATCAAGGTTCGTGCACCGAATCGACAAAAACCACTGGCCTCGAGTCCGTGTCCATGATCACTTGGCTTCTTTGACCACTTTTCAAGCACCCAGAATAAGAAAGAAAAAAAGTGAAAAAACAGAAAAAAAACCCATCTACATCCTGCCATTTATCATCAATTGATAGATTGTTTGGTTTTATTAACATCACACTAGAAGCAATACGAGGGTTATTGGCAACGGGCCTCGTAATTTTAAATCTTTGTCGATTAACGAGGATGACACCTGAACTGACACCCTCTTCTCTTAGCTTCGAAACCACTCCACCGGCAGAATTTTGAGCAATGACAGATTTAACGCGCCTCAACTTTGGCTACGCGGAGGGTTTTTAGTGGCTTCAGGGTTCGAGTCCATGATTCAACGAAAACTGACGGTCATGAATCCGCGACTACGACCTCTAGAATACCATGGCTTCCAATTTAAGATCACAGACACAATATCGCTAACGGGACGCTACATTGCCTTATTATTTTGTGTTGAAAAACGTTATCATCCCGAATTAAGATCACAGACCATAGAAGAAAAACAAGTTCAATTTTATTTATCAATGAACTATAACATATTTTGTTTGAATGAAATTATAATGAAGATTACATGGCCATTTTTTCTTTATGAAAGAACGTAGGAATAAAAAGGAATTTAGAGCATGTATGCATGTGGATCAAATAATTTCAAGCTAATTCTCAGTTATGTTCACTTTAGAAGTTACTATAAAGATAGTGTTTTACATTGCTTATTGATGAAAAATCTATGATTAGAATTCCAGAATTTTGTTACCAACTTTTTAAAAAGCTTATTATTAGCTTGCATTTCGTTCAGTTTGTAAATCAATTTGACACAAATAGTTTCTTCAATTTTAACCCACTTACGATAAAACTAAAGACTTAAAATTTTGTATGCAGTCTCTATTTGGATGACAGCTAGAAATACAATATTCAGTAACATAGCTAGAAATACAATATTCAGTTACATAGCTAGAAATACAATTTTGAAAAAAAAATTAAAAAAGAAATTTTCTAAACATTTTTTTTTTTTTGAAAATAAAAACAAAAATTCGAAAATAGTATACATAAAGGAATTTAAAAAAAAAACGAATTATTCTATCTGACCAAAAAGTTAAAAATTAACAAATAATTTAAAATACTTATCCAGCCAGTAAGAAACTGAATGAAAATTTACTAAAAAGGACAGTTTATCAGCGTCATAAATATAAAAGTTAAGAATTTTCAATTCAGTTGCAAATTTTTGACCAAAATCTGAATTGCAGTGTTTGTTCTTAAAGTCTAATTTCTGATTGTACTTACTGTTCATGTTTAAGACAAAGATTTTCAAATGGTTTGAAAAAATTTCACTTTTTTTTATTTATGATTATAACAAATTTTTAGTTTAAGTTTATTTTCTTTTACTTTCTTAACGGCATTAGAAAAAAGTTATTTTTTTCCTTAGTAGCTATTTTTTTAAAGTTTTTTATTACATAGAGAAAAGGAGCAAGTTTCCTTTAAATTAATTATTTTTCAAACATTATTTTCTACTTTTCTGGACTTTATTTTCCAAAAAAATATTATGTTAAGTTTTTGCTTAAAATTCTGTTTAATTTGTGATCATGCACATCACTTCAGTTTTTAATTCAAAAATTTCAGATGAAAAAAAATTGAAAAAGTTTTTACTTTTTTATTTATTTATAATGATGCGTGTGTGTGATAAAATGTCACAAGCAGTACAGTTTCATTTAAATTCTTAAAAAGGATATTTTTTTATTTTGTTTCTTTTTCCAGTTTATTTCTAGATAGAAGTGTTGATCTTTTTAAAATTCTTATATACATTATTATATTCTCTTAGAGAAATAGTGACACATTTCTTACATACTATAATTTTCCAATTGAAAAATTAGCACTTTATAGAAAAGTTATGTTTTCAAAATATGGTTTTATTTTAAGGCACTCTTATTTATTGTTGCATAAATGCTGAAATTAATATCAAAAAGATACTCTAAGCCAGAAATTCAATGCGAAAATGGCATTGAATTGGTTAATATATTTTATCCCCTCATAACATATGCTAAAAATTAAGTTACTTGAATCAAAACGATGAGTATCTGGTCCTTTCTTATTTTTATTACATTCAACTGTAAACTTGCATTATTTATACTATTTAATTTTTAAAATATCTGTTGTGATTTGAGAATGTATTGTGAGGGTGTTGAAAAATGACTCAAAAATACATTGTGCAAAAGAAAAAAAAAAAAAAAATGACGCACCAAAATTGAGTAACCCAATTGTAATGGAATTTCGTATGCAAAGTCATTTGGACCGAACATACAAATGATTAAAATTTGGTGTCCAACGAATGAATAGCTGGAGTGTATCGAAACTGGACACTCAGCAGGTGTTTATAAGAAGCGATTCTCAATCTGATCACCAAATTTTCCGTTGCATTACGATTTAGGATTCCTTTCAACGACTGAAAAAAGCCTCGGGGCAGAATTCGAGCTCATTACGAGCAACTTTCAGAATTTGATAGTGGTCGTATCATTACATTGAAAGAAACAGGTTGGTCAAATCGGAGAATAGCTCGTCTTATGGGCTGAAACGATGCAACCATTAGAAGATGCTGGCAAGAATGGGTGGACAGAGGCACATTTAAGCGTCATGTTGGTAACAGTCAACCAAGGGCGACAGCAGATCGGGAGGACAGAGTGATTTTAAGATCGGCTGTCACAGCACCTGATTCATCGTTATTAAAATCAGACGTGGGACTCGCACGCGAGTGTTAACTATGACCATTCACTGACGGATGAAAGAACAAAATATATGCTCGTACCGGCTCGATCCGGTTTGAAAGAAGTTGACTGGGAACGTACAGTGTTTAACGACGAATCCAACTGTGTCCTGAAGGTCATCGAAGACGGGTCTGTAGATACCTAGGGCAGAGTGCCGATCCTCCTTTCACTGTTGCATGCCACACAGGCTATAACCAGGAGTTATAATCTGGAATGCCCTTGATAGCCGGACCCCTATGGCTGTCATTAGAGGCACACTTGCAGCACAGAGTGACGTCGACGACATTCTGAGGCGTGTTTTGCTACCGTTCCTTTTGCAGTATCCTCGCCTTATTTTTCAGCAAGATAATGCCACACCCTATACCGCTTGTGTTGCTATGAACTTTCTTACAGCTCGTTAAACACTTCCTTTACCAGACAGATGGCTAAATCTTTCTCCAATAGAGCATGTCTGCGATATGATGGGAAGTCGACTGCATCTATGAGGGAATGTGGTTGACATAACCTTACAACTGGAGCAAGTTTTTTAAGAATTACTGCAGGAGACCATTAATGAACTTGATCAATATATTCCGCGAAGTGTGGCAGCTTGCATCCAGGCTAGAGTTGGGTCAACACCTTATTGAGCTCGTTACTTCGTATTTATGTGACTCTGTGAATTAAATCATTCATTTTTTCTCAAATTTTAATTATTTTCTATTTTGTACATAATTTTCCTATCCACCAATTTTGGTCTCCATTGAACCACTCCTTCTTGGTGAGTCGTTTTTTTGTTATAGAGTGCACTTCTATATTGTATGATTTTTTAAAAAAATATAATATTGCAAAAAAAAATATATTAATATTTTGCGAAAGATATATTTTAAAACAAAAGAATGTAACGTTGTTCATTTCCATCAAGTATCAACTGCATTATACAAATATATTTAAACATATAAAAAATGAATGAAAAATAAATAATTTCTGATACATATCAAATAAATACATTGTATAACATTTTGCATTAATTCATTTGGGAGAGACTTAACAAATGTATAAATTTGGGATTATTCATTCAACAATTGAATTTGTAATTAATTTAATCATTCATCTATAGTCCAAAATTAATTAATTAGTTATAATTTACTTCAATCATATTGTGTGTGTGATTTGTGTTATCGCTGCTAAGTAAAATGTCCTTGTTATCAGCATGGGCGTTTTTGGAAAATAAGTTATAGTTAGAACGATAGTTGAAATCCTGCTGGCAATCTTTACTTTAGGAGAAAAAATCATTTTTTTATAATAATAGAATGTTGCAAATATAAAATAAAACGTGTTTAAAAAATAAATCAAATTTTAATTCAAAAATAAGTTCTATTTCAATAGACGGACGGTTCCCCACCCATATATAGGAAAAGAACTGAAAATATTTTTATTAAAGGTAATTTAATATTCAATGCGAACTATGATTCATATACCACACACAGACTACTAGAAATGTAATATTCACCCAGAAACAAGTGATAACATAGACCCGATGAGAATTTTTCATATTTAGTTGAGGAAACAATTTCAAACAAATACATATTTTTTGGATTGAAATAAAATGCACATATGTATTTAAGAATTGAATGGATTTGTTTAGTTACAATATTTTTCAAATAAAATTTATTCTAAACAATCAAACAACAAAACCCTAACAAGCTCCATATATTTTTAATGAGTTTTTTTTAACTCACATTGCAACTTTATCTGAGTCAAAACTTTAAAAACCCTTTCCTCACACTTAAAGGACTCAATTGAGCTGAAATGTTTCTATACAAGATTATTTTGGATGACAATACGATAACTTAATTACATTTAATAAAAATTAATTGACTGAAACTAATTATTTAAAGAATTAAATTTTACGCTAGTTTACATACCATATCACCAATTCCATCGTTTAATAATCTATATTTTGCTTTAAATTTAATTACATGTAGCTTATATAATATTCAATTTAATAATTTATCGTTTGCTTTAATTTTATTTACGTTTATTTTAAATATATTCAATTTAATAGCATAATTTATCTTTTGCTTTGATTTTCATTACATGTAGCTTAATTGATTTACATAATGCTTAATTGAGTTAAAAAGGTTAAATGTTTTTATTTTAGATGATAAATTTAAAAAACTTCAAATAATAAAATAAAATTGTAAAACTATTTATTGAATATATTCAATTTGACTCAACGTTCCCTTTTGGTCTTAAAATTTAAGGTATAAAAAATTTTGTTAAGAGAAGTGTGAAGTCTTAAAGAAAATCCATGCTCAAAAAACTCTTTTTTTGCCGGTGTTATTTTAAGAAATATCTTAGAAATTTTATAGTTATTAGTTTACTATAAGGAAATGAATCACGGATTAAGGGATAGGTGAGAGATTGATAAGTTTTGTTAACGTTGCATTAGAAGTAACGCGAGGATTATTATAAATGTACTGCGAAATTCTTATATAAGTCAAGTGACGAGGGCGACACCTGAGTTGGCACCTTCCTCTCCTAACTTCCATAAAACCCCAAAAAGTGGTCGTTGAGCCCTTATAGATTTAACTTGCATCAGCCGCGGCTACATGGAGGGTTTTCAAAGGAGTCAAGTCTCGAAACCACTATTCCATAAAAACCGCCGCCACGAGTACGCGACCTGTACCACTAGGTTACAGACAGTAAAAAAACTTTAACATTAGTGTTTAATAGATTCTTGGTATAAATTCGTATAATTGTCTCAAAGCACTTTGTGAAGATTTGTTATTAAATTATTGTACAACTACTATCAAATAATATTTCAAGTCAATATTTCTTGAAATAAAATTATTTAAGTATTAATAATAAAGTTAAGAAATTACACACACACACACACACACACACACAAACGCATATATATATATATATATATATATATATATATATATATATATATATACTTTTTCTATTTTCATTAGATTCAAATTCAATATTACATCAAATGCCTAATTATATATTTTATTCAATTTCTTCTTCTCGGATTATTTGATTACTGTTAAATATTTTTAACGAACAAATCTGTCAAAAGCTAGATTCAAAGTATTAAAATATTATATTTAAATACATATTTGTGATTTCTCTTTTCTCTGTTGAAATTGTTCTTCGTGATTTGTTTTGCAATCATCAAAGAGTCGAATTTTCTTTTCTTGTAGTTATTTTTGGGTTTGATATTTTATTCATGGTAATCCTGTACTCTTAAACAAAAGACATGTCTTGTAGTAAAGTGCAACAGCGTGAGTTGAGCATTTTAATTTATGCTAAGAATACTATATGCATATATTGGATTATCGTTTTGCATATAAACATATCAACTACATTTTAGTACAAGAAATATTTTTCGCTCCTTGAATAGGTGAATACTGAATTCATTTCCAATATTATATGCAGAAATCATTTCGTAAAAAATATACAGTTGTAAAATTAAATAATCAGCTACCAACAAATGTCTGCATACAAATCTATAACATTATTTGTTATATACATTGTTGAATAAAAATTTCATTGCATTCCGTTCTACATGTATTTTAAAGGTTATTACTCATCACTCATAAATTCATTTAATTGTACCGATCGAAAAAATATTTTCAACAAATAAGCATGAATTTTGACTGACATAAGTTTACTTTTGTCAACAAAACAAAACGATGTTTTGAACAAAACGTAACACAGCAGGCAATATGTATTTTATAAGCACTATATTGAAATAATTCCATATATCGGTAGGTAATAAAATTAAATATTATTAAAGCAACAATAATTAAATAAATAAAGTGATTATTTTTTTTAAAACATTAATAATTATAACGAAACAAAAGTATAAATAAATAAATATAAAGGAGTTGTAAATTTATGTTACCAGTCATTTGATTGATTCTGAATATCAATGCAACAGCAAATCAATACTGATTAGTAGTGATTAATAATATAGAATTACAATAGAATTAATATAAACAAAAAGATAAAATTTAATACCATGATGAATAAATTCCGGAATTGATTTCAAATGGAATATTTATGATAAAAAGAAAGATTAAAATAGTTTTCTATACATTTATATGCATAATCTTTTATCCCAAAATGTATAATTTCAGAGAGTAAATAATATTCGTTGCAAAAGAAAAATACTAAATTAAGTTTGAAACGCCCTTAAAGATTTTCTTTGATTATTAAATAATTTAAAGGAATAAAGTTTAATTTCTTATTAATATGACTTGAACTTCTGATTTAAAGAACATGTTTAGAATAATGCTATCAATTTAGATTATGTAAATTTGTTTGAGAAATAAAAAGCACATAATAAAATAACACAAATACTATATA
>BMAW01107245.1:0-102095 GCA_019974015.1 Nephila pilipes
AGCCAAATTAGGTGTTCTTGCGCTATAAACCCATTATCATTCATTTACCTTTGAATGGAAATAAAAATGGTCTAGTAAAGTTTGTTACTATACGTGGCGGCGTACTGTCGTTTTTAGGGTCTGACGCTCAGACCGGTGTGCTGCAAGTTTGCGGTAAGGCTGGTTGGTTGGTTTTATTAACGTCTCTTTGAAAGCAACACGAGGGCTATCGGCAACGAACCTCGTAATTGTGAACCTCGATCAAGGGATGAGGTCGGTACCTGGGCTTGAACCTCCCTCTCCTAACTTCCACACCAAGCAACGAGAAAACTTTGAGCCATGATAGATTTAACATGCATTAGCACCTGCTACAAGGTGGGTCTTTGGCGCAGTGTGAAAATGAAAACCAGCTCATGTATCGCATTCATCACTCGTCCGAGTTTCAAAATTACAAATTTCCTTGCAATTAATATCCCATCACGCAGCTTTTTATTGCGGTAACTGAGTTAAATAAATAAGTATGGAACTGGAGCTTGAAATAAAGCGAGCATTAAAAATATTTTTAAGCAGTTTTTATATCTTTCTATGTAGTAATAATTATTAAAGTGCGGTTTTGTCAATCTCTTTCAAGATTTCAAATTCGTGATGTAATAAAATTTTATATCGAACTTCAAAACAAATGTAAATCACCAAATAATTACAAAACATTACCTAATATTTAGTATGTAGAAATGCAACAAATATTTTTAAAAGAAACGACTCGAAAAATTTTCAAATACAGTTTTCAAAAGTGTTTTAAGTTTCGTTTTTTTTTTTCCTCTAAAAAAACAAAAAAAAAAAAAAAAAAAAAAAATCCTAAATGGATACTTCGCGTGATCGTTCTTGTTTCAAGAACGTTAAAAATCACATTGCATTAAAAGAATATCTTTCAAATAATACGGAATGAAACTTAGAAAAAAGTTTTGATCTGGAAGCTAATCTCGAACTGAATAAAGTATTTTCTGAGAGTAAATGTTAGAAACTACAGGGAGTAAATAATTAATTATCCAGACTCTGTGATTGATTATTGTTACTTTGTATCCAGTTACATAAAGTTACTAAAATTGGAAGATTTATGGTTTAATATTAATAAATTTAGGCAGAATTAAAGAACAAAATTGGCTGAATTAACTTTACTCTTGAGCTACACATGGCGGTTGGCCACGATCACTGTAATTTTAATTCACGATCAAATGACACAGTCTACTAATTTCTACACCACGCAAGAGTGCGTGAGGGATGGGGGAGATTAATGCCGCAAGAGCCAGATGTGGCTTCACTGCGCCAAGGTGTTACTGTGATCCAGACATTTGAAAAAAAATGGTGGAAAAAGATAGAAATTGGTTGACAAGAAGGAAAGTCTTTAATTAAAAAAAAAAATGCTGTGGTATCCCGGGGGGGTGTCAAACGTGTTCATGAAAAAAGTAAATAGCGCAGCACCACAAACATTATACGACAGATCTAGGAGTAGGAATTCCAGCTCCGACTTGAACATCACCGACCATTATCACAAACATTTAAGTTCTGTAGCCAACCATTGAGCTACCAGGGTCCTGAACTAAAACAATGTAGATTTTAAATTTTTTTGCTTACAAATTCTAATGCAATTTTGCTGTGAAGTTTGCCTTAATTTTTAATTTGAGTCACACTAGAACAACGTAAAAAACTATTGATAATGATTGCGTTATTCTGATTGAATACTAACGAGGGCTATTGGCAACAAACCTTGTGTCCGTTGTAGCCTTGTTGTCATGGTCGCGGGCACATGTTTGGCGCTGATTCCGTCAAGGCATGGGCTCAAGTCCTGATGTCTCTAAAGACTCGCAGTATTGCAGGGCTGATGCGCGTTAGATATATCGAGGCTCCAAGTCCTCTCATTAACATGGTGTGAATGTTTGTAGAGGGAGGTGCCAGCTCATATGTCGTTTTCGTTATTTGACAGAGGTTCAAAATTACGAGGATCGTCGCCAATAACTCTGATGTTGCTTTTCTATGTGCGAGATTATTGAACTATCAATGCGCAATTTTGAATCTCGATCGACTGACGAGAATGACTCCTCTTTCCAAACTTCCACACCATTCCAATGAAAAGACTTTGAACCTTGACAAATTTAACGTGCATCAACCCAGCTACAGGACGTTTTTAATGGCTTCAGAACTGAAATCCCCTGGCGATCCTTCTCTATTTTTGACCCTCCTTCTTGTCCACACACACACACCAACCCCTTTTTATCTTTTTTTTCAACTTCACGTCTAGACCACAGTTTAATCTTGTTTGGCGTAGCATAGCCATATTTGGCTCTTGCGCCAAAAAACTTTACATTCATTCACTCACTAACTCACTCACTCAGAACTCTAATCCACGACTTGACGGAAAAAATACTTGCCATGAGCTCGCAGTTACGACCACTTGGTTACCGCGTCCTCTCGATATATTCTGAATTATTATCATATAGCAAAAACAACTTCTGATCTGACTTTACTCACCAAAGTACCAAACCATGTGAGAGTTTTAAGACAGGGATTCAGTCCTAGTTCCACACTTAGATTAATAAGGTTGTTGTACTCAAAATGGAAATGGGCAACAAAGTCCTCATATGGCGAGTGTTGTGGGAATTAGGAGAAGAACATATACCAGTTTTAAGTTTAATCCTCAGTATTTGGCAATCGTTCAATCACTATTAGCCCTCGTATTGTTTTGAAGCGATGACGATTCGAATCAAATCATTTCATGTTAAAAAGGTGATGCCACGGTAGTCGAATGGTCATGGTGCGAGCTCATGGACAGCGTTTAGTCCATTCGTGAGCTCGGATCCTAATGTCACTAGCGGGGCGATGCATGTTACGTTTGTCAAGGCAACATGTAAAAACGTTGGCATGGTAAAGAAGTTTAGTGAGTGGGGTGCTGACTCCGGTATCGGCCTCGTCACTTGAAGGTGGCTCACAATAAGGAGGTCCACAGCAATAACCCTCGTGCTGCTCATAAGTGCGACGTTAGTAAATCATTCAATATGTTAAAAAGTCATTAGTAAAAAACATATGCGATACTTTTTTGTGACGTTTGATGGCATTTTTCCTTCGACTTATTTCTTTTTATCAGTTATTCACATGAATAAAATTTCATAACATAAAAAATTAATGAAAGAAATATTTTGTAGCAGATGACAATCGAGTTAAAATCGTAAATCCAAATTTAGCTGGCATTCACAATTCCGTCAAACTCTCATTCCAACCTATCAGACAGAAGAAAAGCTTTATTTTACTTACAGCAGAATTTTATTCAACAGAAATAATTTTCTGGTGATAAAATAACAAATGTTTCATTTCAAAATAAGAATTGGAAGCACGTAGCGGAATTCTGGGTTGGTTTCTCTACCTTAAATTCCACTCACAGAAATTGGAAGAAAATCTAGTAAACTTCAAATATTCTTCATATCATTTTTAAAGCTAAAATTGAATAAACCTTATGCATCGCTTTTACATTAAAGAAACATTCAGAGGAGAACATGAATTATGGACCGCCCGAGAGATCACAGAAATAGACAAAAAGTTTGTCGAAGTCGAGAATCTAGCTCGAATTCCCAGTCAAGCTTTTTTTCCAAGAATAACAATGAACCGTGTCTCGATATGTATAAATTGAATCATAATATCCGTTTTTGACTCACGAAATCATAAAATTTGTGTTTTATTCGGGAATGGATGTTGAAAATTTTAACTGTTTTTTTTTATATATGCGTCTTTTATTATCTTTTTCTCTTAACTGTTTTTCAAGGTTAAAGTTTTGAAGAGAGAACGTAGAAAATATATAAGATATTAATGTACACATAGTTCTTAGAGTTTTTACTATTCTAGAAATATTATGATATGAGCATCAATTATTTATTATTAAGGGCTTCGCATGTACATTATTGCTGAATACAAGGTTTTAATATAAAAAGTTAAGGATTGGTATACTACCATCTGTTTGCGGAACTACCACTTTAAACTTTGATGCATACAAATGCATAAAACAGTGTAAATATATATTGTAATATGGGCATTTTATAAGTTCAAAACATTTTATAATATGGGCATTTTATAAGTTTTAATATGGGCATTTAATAAGTAAAACATTTTATAAGTTCAAAATTATTCATGTATGATTTACTTATGTGTAATGTGATGGGTGAGCTTAACGGGCAAGAAGCACAGATATGTTTATGTTGCACTCAACAAGGTGTAACTAATCAAGATGTTTAAAAAAATGGGAGGGGAGAGATAAAAATTGGTTGACAAAGAGTGTCGTGAAGAGTGTAGAGAAGGATTACTTGATTATCCCGGGGGTGCGTCACCATGTATACCAAAGACAAAAGGGGAAAAAATAGGATTACTAAGGTGCCACTGGGTTATGATTCCTGAACCGAATAAAAGAAGGCAAGCTTCTGAGAGCGTATAATTTATTTAAATTCTCTTTTTAAAAATATCAATATTGCTTTTATTCATAGCAATTCAGGTAAGGAACATCAAATAAGTCTTCCATAAAATAATTACGTTTGGCTCTTGCGCCATTAAAATTTACTGTCACTCACTCACTCATTCATTCATTCAAATAATGTGTAATTATTTAACAAGGTAACATCCTAATAAGGTACAATAAAATTTTCAGTATTTGAAAAAATAAGTTTATATTGTCGATATATTTATTTAGTGTTTTATCAGTAAAAAAAAAAAAACTTTTAATCGTAGCTAAATAATGTAATTCGTATTTTTATTCAGGAAATTTCATAAAAAAATTACAAACAAGATTTTAAAGAATATTTCTTAGCGTGTACAAAGCGTTTCGCTATGCAGCTAAGTGTGTTCGATGTTGTTGTAATCAGAAATCTAATGAAAACTATTCTAAAAAACCTTAATACAATTTCATGTATCACAAATTTTTTGTGATGAAACATTGATTCCTTTCTGAAAAACCATTTCTAAATGCTTTCTGAATGTTCCATGATTATATAATTTAAGAAAATAATTGTTTAAATATTAAAAGTGTCCCAAGTTTTCGTTTGAGAAACATAAGCTTAAATTGATTCAATAAAATAGAAAATTACTTCACCCCCCCAAAAAAAATGTGAATCCTATTAATTTTAATTATAAGTATAGCGACATCATGCGCACTAGAGCAGAATGAGAGCTTTTGGAGAAGAACCTCATAGCTGAGATATACGAGATGATACAAACCACGTTTGGGCTGACTCCTCCCCTTATTTCCAAATCGCACCACGTCAGTACTTTCAAACCTAGTTCAATTTTATGAGCAACAATTCCTGTTATTCCGCTCGAACACCTTTGGAGATTAAGGACTTGAACTTATGACTGGATCTGAACATCACCTAACTTCTTGACTATGACCATTTGGCTATCACAGCTAAAAAAACGAAATAAAATTCATTTGGAAGGAAGCTACAAAAAATGATGAGATTAAGAAGATAAATGAACTTCAAATGATGGAATGTAATAAATAAAGACCCCTAAAAGATTTCCATGCTTCAGCATTCAGTACACTTAATACTTGATTCTGTTCGGTAAACTTGAAATATAAATACTGCGATAGAAAATCGCATGCTATGTATGCGTATGCATTTCCCCCTTCTGAACAAAAGATATATGTGCTTTAAAAATGCTTCAGAAGGAATTTCGAATGAATGAGTTAAAAGAAATGTGAATGTGATACGTTAACTCATTACATTTAATTTACGTTTAATTTCATGTAATAAAGTTATATATCAAATCTGAACTTTTAATAAAATGTAATTTTTAGCCAATTTTGCAAAAATTATTTCACGTCATTAACTTACGAATTGGTTAATGGCACGCAAAGGAATGTTTTATTATTCATCGATAGATTAGTTTAATATTCGCTATTATTGAGTATTCTTGCAAAAATGTTTCATTTATAACACATTTTTGAGTTAATATAATTCTTTAGAAAATTGTTATTATAAAGTAAACTTTTCTTTCGTAGATGCCTGAAGCTTCTCCGTCTTAGTCTGCATTGAAGGCTTGCAGTTATTGTTGAAAGAAAGTATTTCGTGTCTTGTAAGTAAAATTTTTCATTCATATCATTTTTCTTTTTAATTATTTTATAATTTACAGTTTATTAAGCTATTATTTACTCCTAAAAATTCTGTCTGAAAAGTGAAAATATTTCAGACTCCAGAGTAGGAAGTTTTTATTTCAATCTGCTTTCGCTCTTCATTATTAAAATATTATATTATCAATGTGTTATTTGGAGGAAAAAAAGTACTGAAGATATTCCAGAGGTTAGGGCAAGAGTAGAAAACAATAGACATCAAATTTCCAGAAGCTACTGAAAACAGTTTATTATTTATTTGCAGCTTCCTTTTAATCCTTTTAATTTTAGTTAGAGCTTTCTTGATGGAAACCTTTTCTGGGGGGCGGGGGCATTGTTAAGAGAAAAGTAGCAGCTAAAGATAAAGTGGAAAACACTAATAACCAAATAACGGATCATATCCTTTACCTATAATAAGGATATAAGAACTTGGGGAAAAATTAGAGAAATGTTAGTGATAGCTAGCTGATTTCGTTTTAAATTGCATGTTTTACTGAATTATTTTATCTTTACAACACTTACTGTGCAACATCACTTAGAGAAATCAAAGTCTGCTAGAACCTGCTCATGAACTAGCTGTCAAGAGGCATTAAATTCAAAAGTTTTAAAAAACAAGATTGAACAGCTTAATCTAAGAAACTATCTATCCTGTTGAATCTGCTAGCTCCTTATCGAAAAAAAGTACCTGAAAAACAATTGTATTTTTTACATTTACACTGATTGCTTGGCATAGAAAACTACCTGCAGGGAAAAGCAGTTTCATCAAGAAAACTGAAAATGAATAATGAAGAAAATTAGCCATGGGCTATCCCTTTAGGGACGTACTTTCTTTACATATGTACTAGCAGTAACGTACCAATGAGGTGCGGAAGGGGTGTACCACCAGCGGCCTTTGAACAAAGGGGTCCTTAAATCGTTGAAAATGCATTAAAATTCTCTACAACAACTTGTGAAGAAATGGGCATACGCACTGATAAATTAGGTCGAAAAAAGTTTAAGAAGATGATGCAAGGCCTTTCGAATGATTGAGTGAAGATTCGTTTATTGACGTCACACTTAGAAGCAATATTAGATGGGCAACGGACTTCGACATTTTGAATCTCGATAAAGTGACGAGAACGACCCTTGAGCTGGCTCCTCTCCCTCCAAACTTACACAACACGTCGCGTGAGGACTTGGAGCCTCGCCGGTTTTAATGTGCATCAGTGCCTCCACAACGGCTGGTCTTTTAGTGACATCAGAACTCGAAACCACGACTCGACGAAATAACGAAGGCCGTTAGTTCGCGATCCTGACCACTAGGCTACTGTGGCTATAAGATGATTCCAGAAGATGCAAAAGAAGAAACATTGACATTTAAACTTAGACTTAAACAAGCTTTTTGAACTAGGTACAGAATCGGTGTAATATATATATATATATATATATATATATATATATATATAAATGCTAATATTTACTGTGGAAATGGACTTTCAAACGTTAATCATTTATAATTGAAAGTAAAAACTTTTTTGATAGTGTGTTTCAGTGGCTTCTCGCGCGAGAGAAGCTTTTCAAGGTTGAAATTGATTAAAAGTTATTTTTCCGATCAACAATGAGCCGAATAAGACAACAGTTCGACAATCTTTTCTATTAAAAATGCAATAGCTAAAAACCTTAATTTTCATGAAGCTATAGAAAATTTTCAATAATCAGAGCTCGCGATAGACAGCTTTAGCTTTTTTTTATTGAAAAAAAAATTAAACACCAAAAATGGCAGATTCATGAGTATGTTTGTCTGCTAAATATAAGTAGTTTTTTTCTTTGATCCTTCTTGTATCCAAATCATATTAATTATTTAATTTTAATCTAATGTTAATTATATATTTGTGTTGGCATTTTGTATTGTTATCATTCCAATATAGGACCTTCATTACTGAGTACGGATACAATGACTCCCAGACACCTAATGAACTTTTTCTTTTCCATCAGATTAACTGTCTTTGGATAAGCATGGAAGATTCGCCCTCAATGATGCACAAGTGATTCTTTTCTATTTTCGATCCGGTGATCCCGGTAGCTTAATGGTCGCGGACTCTACTGGAGATTTTTGTTGGGTCGTGAGTTCAAGCACTGATAATACTATTGACCCTCCGGGTAGCTGGAGCTCATGCACATTAAATATGATTGAATTCCCGTCCTCCCGTTTGCGTGGTATGGAGAAGGAGTTTCCAACTCGGGTGTTGTCCTCGTCACTTGACCGAGACTCAAAATTGCGATGTTAATAAATGATCATTCGTCACTCACTATTTTCTATTCGTCCTTTTGTCAATCAATTCTTACCCCTCCTTCCTTTTCTTTTCTAACGTCTATATCAGAAGTACACTTTCTTTGGTGTAGTAAGTCGCATTTGGTTCTTGCACTATAAACTTCATGTTTCACTCATTAGTCAAGTGCTACAACTTGCAAATTAAATGAAAGAACAATGATAGCTTAGTGGTTATGCTAAAAAGTTCTGTTGGACACTTGTTGAAGCCGAGCTTTCATAACAGACAAATGGGAAAATTGTAAATAGCTTCTGCACACTTTATTCATTTGGTAACCGAAGAACTTTATGTTGCATGCTGTGGATGTTAAGCAAAAGAATTACCAGTTCAAGTTATGTTCTCGTCACTTCTCTACAGTTCAAAATAGCGAGGTCCCTCTCAAATGTTCCTCATTGTCTTGAGTTTGGTTATTCCAGACTAATCTGATCTGAGAGGAAAGTAACGTAGAGGAGAATTGTCAAAATTTGCATTTAAGTTTCTTACTAGTTAAAAGGTAAAGTATACTCAGCTGTGAAATAATTTATAAAGTTATGAAGCATATTCTTGTTGCAAGTATTTAAAATTTAAAAATAATATAATAATTAAAAAGTTTTGCAAAGAACAGATTTAGCCACCCAAAGTGCGCTTTTTTTATAGTTATTATAAAATTACTCAATTAAATGTAAGAATTAAAGTAAACGATGAAATATCGAGAAATGGACAATAATAAACTTCCCGATATTAAAATTAAAGCAAATGATAAATTATTAAACTGAATATATTTATGCTAAATGTAATTAAAATTAAAGCAAACTATAAGCAATTGAAAAGTGATCTGACACGCGAAAAGTGTTCCATCTAAAACAATAGCGCCTTAAATGGCTAAAAAAATAGCTTCCTCACAGCTGTCTTAAAATTCTGAATAATTGTTATTTATTTTCAGTCATATCTTGATTCCAATTTACATATGATTTAAGGTAATGCATAAATCGATAAGTAAATAAAATACTTAATTTTGATATTTGTTTCACTTCAATCCAATAAAAAAATTCGGGGAAATTTATGACGACATATATGTTTTTGAAAATTGAGTTCATTAGTAGTGAAAGCAGGTATCAGACATATATTACATATATTTTATTCCAATCCAATAAAAAATTCAGGAGAAATTTATTATGAAGTATTTTTGAAAATTTCGTTACTAGTGATAGCAGACATAAAAAATATATGCAAAAACAAAATAAATTTTTGAAAAATGGTCAGGTACGATATTTTTGGCTTAACTAAAACGATAGTCCCTTTGGTGGCTAGTAAATTATTTTCGAAGTATAACTATTTTTTTTTCTGATTATGCAATGCCATATTTTTACCTATTCAACTCTTTATATATCTATTATATTTCCCCTTGAAATCCATCTTTCAATGTCCTCATTAATATAAATTTGTAGCTACTCCGAAGTTACAAGGAACTACTCATTTCCTCTTCTCTTCTCTCTCTCTCTCTCTCACACACACACACACAAACACACACACACATGTAAACACACACAAACACATACTTATATACACAAACATGCATTGACATTGTCTGCTCCGAGCGGAATAACTTTAGTTACTATAATCATATTATTATGACGAAATATTGGACAGAAACAGAAAAAAATCATTCTTTATGATGTTTTCGTTATGTTGTTGAAAAGCGAGAAAAGTTATAGTCAGTCGAAAGGTTTCTCTGTTATTGTTAAAAATAAACATACATTAACTTTACCAAAATATCTAGTAGCTTTTCTGAAGCAAATTTGTTTTTCTACAAAAGCAGAATTAAATTTATGAGACCAACAATTATAAAAATTGTTGTTTAAATTCTATTTAGATTGTGATTCAAAGTTCGATTGTTATTCATGTGCTCTGTTTATTTAACTATTTTATTTATTTTTTTCTGTGTGGAACCACAATGAAGTAATTTAAAAATAAATAACGTTCAAAATATAACTGAAAAGTATAAAACCTCTTATTTTTCAAATATGAATTTCTTAAACAGAAAACATGAATATGTCTATTTTAATGAATTATTTTTTCTTTTATTTACATCACTTATAACTAAATTTTATTATAATTTATATTATTTTCTTTTATTTATTTTATATTACTCTCTTATTAATCTGTTTGTGAGATTGTTTGCTTAAATTTATCTTATTTAAAGAGAGAGAGAGGAGTGAGAAGATAATATTATTGAAGCGAATGATAATGTTCTTAAACGAATTAACTAAAATAGGTAATTAAATATTTCATAAGTTAATTCTTTGGAACGTCGTCTTTTTCATTTTATCTTACAAAACGATATATCTCTAACTTAGAGCTATGAACCATACTCGAAGGCGAAGTACAGCTTTTTAAAACTAATTTTTCTTTCTTTCTTTTCTTTTTTTTTTTTTTTTTTTTTTTTTTTGATTATATGTACCAAACAGAAATATTTCGCAAAAACGGTGCATGTTAACATAAGGAAATTCTATTGATTAAAATGCATCAGAATTTCTTAATTTTTTGTTTATCATTCTTTCCTCTCTGCAGATATTTTTATGTGCGCAAAGTGCTTATAATACATCCTTTTTAAATCTATTAGGCGTAATTGAGACAGACATATACATGATGCTCTAGAATTTCGGAACGTCTATTATATTTTTCCATTGATGCATGCAGACGAACTGCAGCACTTAAATTTTACATCAAAAGAATTTGGACCTTAAAGTAGTTTATTTTCGTCGTATTGTTGACAAATTCTAGTTTAGAATTTCTCTCATGTTTTAATAAATGATTTTTGCAAGGAAAAAAAATTTAACTGGATCAAGTGAAGAATAAAATTTTCGTGACTTTCAAAAATTCTCCCATCCCCCTTCGTTATTTCTGAGAAATAAATAGTTTAAAATTGTATTTTGAAATTTTTCAGTTTTTTTTCCCCTGCAAATTTTAAATGAGAATAAATGTAAAACTTTCAAATCACAATAAAGTAAATATATCATCTCGCGAAAGTTAACATACGTAGAGTAATAAACAATTTATTTAAATATAATAAGCAATTTTTACTTAAATAATACTTGATAATATCCATAAAAATAATCTTTATGGTAATAAATGTTTTAAACTAATTTGTCTCACTGTCCTTACTGATCTCATAAATTAGTAATGTTTACCGAAAGTGGTAATCAAAAATAGTTTAAATAAACTGGTTCTAAGCAGTTTAAAATAAATAAGAAATGTTAATAGTTTCTAAAAGTTTTATACTAAAATAATATTTTAGTTATTTTTATATATATATAAATAATATCATTACTTTTAAATACAGTTAACTAATTTAACTGATTAAGCAATTTGACTTAGAGAGAATCAAACTTTTATTTCTACTATTAATAAATAACTAATATCCTATTTATTAGCTAAGAAAAAATGGAAATAATAACAAAAATTAACTATATAAACCTACTAATATGGTCATCATTGACATGTACTTTTCTCAGTAGTTTCATTTAAAAATTAAATCGACGCTCTCAAAATATCAAAAGAAAAGTTGCGCCTTGTTTCAGACAATCTTCTTTTCAATTCATCCAGCATAATGCCCTGCGTCAAATAAAACAAAAATAGCGCTACATATATTACCGCAAAGTTATAACCTAACGCACAATATTTTAACATTCTAGTTCGAAAACATTTAACACTTTGACAAGTGGTGATTACCATCAAACTCTTCGATTTCAAAGAAGGGAAGAAAAAAAAATTGAATCCAGAATAACCACTAACTCGTCTTGCAAGAAACGACGGATCCCTTCCCTCCCTCCACTTCCGTGTGCCCCCAGTGAAAAGGGGTACTCAAGAAATGTGGGGGTGGGCATGTATTCATCGAATTCCGAACGAACAGCTTCTTACAAATTGTTTGTTTTTGCATGGGATTCATGAGGCAGGTAGTAACAAGGGGTCGACGCACTCGGGCAGGGTCGTGACCCTCCGAAAGGCGACCGCCACGAAATCGACATGCACCCACGACCTCAGCATCGCACCCAACTTGTAAACACCATCTTCGTCTTGTACCCGGACTAGCTTATCCATCCTTTCGGGAACGGCCGGTTTTATGCTTAGCCCTGTGGTTCCAGGCTGGCTTCCAAAGGATGCTACCCCCTCATTATATTAGACCATCACAGTAGTAATCGTGTAGAAATGCTCACCATCGTGGAATGTTTTGTTTGTGTTTTTGTTCTGCATAACCCAACCTTCAGATAGGGAAAGAACTGGTTGAAAGAAACTGCTCAGCGGGTAAATAAGATTTCGGTGGTGCTACATTGAAGCAGGAAAAGCCTTTTATTACTATAATTATTATTTATTCCTTTCTTTCCGCTTAAGATAACATTGTAATTTTATTTTCAGTTTGAAATGTTTTAATTAAGGTTGCATTGTTTCGAATCACGTTTTTCAATTAGATATTAAAATTGTTTAACGTATTTCTGTAATATATTCACCTTAATTAAAATGTTTAAAATTTCAAATTAAAAATCATCATTTAAATTTTGAAGTTAGTGGTTAATATGTGTATTCCCATTCTATATAATTATGTACATACATACAGTACGAATGGAAACATGAGTAAGCAAATAGAAAATTACTTAAATATAGCAAAAATCATAAAAACCTATCATAGAAGACTAAGAAAGTTAAAAATGGAAATAAAGTATTTTAAAAAGGTGTTTTGCTGGTTTTGGCGTAGCCGATTGGTCATGGTCGCTCATGACTGGTGTTGTTTCCGTCGAGTCTTAGAGTCGAGTTCTAATGTTCCAAAAGACTGATCGTGTAGATGGACATGTTAAATAAAGGCCTTTTATTGGTATGGTATGGAACTTAGGAAAGTGAGGTACAGCTCAGGTGTTTTCCTCGTCCACTAACCGAGGCTGACAAGTTCTGTCGGCAATAGCCCTCAAGTTGCTTTTAAGAGTGACGTTAGAAATCAATCAAGCACAACGACGTATGTGTTTAAAAGTATATGTTTGGGGAATACTGCATGTTCTTATCATTTTTTTAAAAAAAATTAATACGTAAGGCTTTGGCAATTATAAATGAAATAATAGAAAATTTCTACAATTTATACAAAGAAACAAAAATCTTATAGATCATCATTGTTTCTTAATAAAAAAGAATACTTGTTTTTTTTTTCTTTTATTGATATAGTTTAACTCAAAATGCTATTATTAAAATGCAAACAATTTTGCAAAGGTGGTTATTGTAAAATGAAAACAAAATAACTATGCATATGTAATATCCCTTTGTTAATCTTTAAGCAATTTTTTACAGACTACATTATTTCAAAGAAAGATGGAACATAAATTATTTCAAGTGAACGATCGAACAATAAAATTAAACATGTTTATTTTTGTCTAAGATTTATTACTTGACTATGCGCATAATTTTGGCTCCTTTTATTTTTTTTTTCCTTCCTGTCCTTTTTATGGGCCTTCTTTTACTTCGGAAAACCATGAATTAAGTTTTTAAAAACATATGTACGTGAGCCACGATTTCATTATGTGTGATACTTATATTATTTCTACTTAATCTGAAATGAAATCTCTTGCAGCAAAAACAGTTCTTTGACAGAACACAAAAAGTAATGTAAATAACCATCGCATTTTGGTGAAAACGCTGCACATCCTATGACACTCAAAAAAATAGAGAGAGAGAGAATCTCAAATCATACATCAACTTCCAATGAGACTCATAAAGAATCGTATTTAGTCAGGCATTTTCTTCCTTTCTCGGATCTTATTTTCTTCTAAATAGCGAAATGAGATGGAGATCACTGTTTTCTTTCATCACTCGCTTCCCCAAAAAATTGGATGGTCACGAGTAAAATGAAAAATGCGGGCTGCACGCGCTTTGGATTCGGGAGATCACTATCTTCGGACTACCGGGTTCAGGAAACGCCTATGTTTGGAGGGAAAACATGGTTGGTAATCATACGGGAGCATATATTTCGTGGAAGTTGCACTGTTTCTGTTTGTGTCCCTGAAAGTTGCCCAGATCCTTCATTTAGAAGATTGATATACATCATGACTTCTGCCTATTGTTAAGGAAGGTTTCGTCCACGCCCAAAGAAGCATGTCTTTTGTCAGGGTCAAATGGTTCATTCTTTGGTAATCGGCAAACGTGTCTGTGTAAACATCAGCAATCATATAATTTTTTTTTACTTCATTACCAAAATTAGTATATTTATTACCGTGAAATCATGAATATTTATTGTCCATGTTTGAAAGTAAAAAAAAGCCTTTGTTTTGTTTCGAGCAAAAGCTGTGCTGTTACTCACTTAACTAGACGACTGGAGCACGTACAAGAAATTCATTACGCGATACGAGAAGAGAAAGTCAAAGTTTTTATTGCGAGATTTTAAAGTAGATTTATTTGAGTAGATTTGAACGTAGTTAATTAACCATGCAAGGAAAATTCTGGTACTTTTGTATTAGTAAAAATTTAACCAAATGTTATTGTGATAAATAAAAAAAAACTTGTGTTTTTTAATCTAAAATTTAAATATAAGATTAATAGATATCTCTTCTCATCTGAAAGATTGTAAAATTTCAATTTCAAATTATGTATAATCTGAGGTTTTTTGTAGCTCTATTTAATTTATCAAAAGAGTTATTTGATTTCCCACTCTATAATAGTTCAACTGCAGTAACATTTTCAAATTCACTGATTCAATCTTTTAAATAATTCTTCTTCACTGGAGCGATAGCTTCGTATGCGCCCTGGCCTTCCTCAGAATTCCATTCCATGCCTTCCTGTTCTTGGCCAAGGTTTTCCGAATTGTCACCTTAATAGTTTTCAAGTTCTTTTCCAGTCAGACTAAGTTTTGGTTTCCCTCTTTTTCGGGTACCAAATAGTTTAGCCAAGAAATTCTTTTTAGTGCGGCTCGATTGTCATCCAATCTTTTTTAGTGTCCTGCCCATTTAATTCTCTATATTGCTATCAATTTAATAATATCTAGCTCTTTAAATAGTTTGTAAATTTCCGAGTTGGTTTTTCTTCTCCTATAATTATCACATTTCATTCCACCCACTATGCTTCTTAATGATTAGAATGATGCTAAATAAGGATTAGAAAACCAATAAAATAATACTGAATTAAAATATATTAAGAAATAAGTTGCTATCGAGATAACACCTATTTTCAAGAAAAAAAAATAGCTTTAAAAGAGAAACATATCCAATTGCAGTAATAATTTCATGTTGGCTTTATTATATCTTATTTTCCTCAATCATTATATTCAAAGTATTTATGAATTATTTCTTGTATATTGATAAAAGAAATCTCATTCGTTCCCATTTTTGACGAAATAATATTTCCCCCTTCTACAACGTTCCACAAAAATACGAGTTCCTTAAATAACATCCCAATGCTTAGCTTCATGACTTATATCGACAGGTTTCTCTGATAGAGCATTCGAATGCCTTTTTGGAACTACGCTTCTGAACCAGAATAGACCCCGCGAACTTCTCTCCTCAAATGGTGTATAATGTCGAATAAAAGGAGAAATCCAATAGAAACGCCAGATTGCTACCGGAATGCATTGTTTCATGGCGTTTATAAGCGAAAGTAATGGATTCGGATAAAAGGCAACCCACACACAGATTAAAGCCTATGTCCGTCTCCAACGGTCTCCCTGAAGTCGTTACGATTATTTGTGGATGTTTTAACGGCTCCCGGACCGAGGGTTTCTATGACGACCAAGCTACTGGGAAGTCTATGGAAAAATAAAATCTTGCTCCCGATGTGTCCTTTGAACCTCGTTTTTCCTTAGAAATCCACTTCCTATAAAAGCTTCATTCAGTTAATGTTTTCTATCTTTTGTCATCTTTCTGTCATCCATTGCTTCTTATGGCTTTTTTATTAGGACACCACAATAAGGCATTTAGCTTCAGAAGGAAAAGCAATTCTAAGAATCCAATCCATTCGAGAATTAAAAGCGCTTTCTTTGTTAATCCTAGCATTACTCAATTTGTGCAAAGATATCACTGCGATTGACTGTTGACTATATTTGGATTTTCTTAATAAATTAATTAAACTTGATGAATATGTTAGAGTTTTGTATTACCTTGAAGGTTTTCTGAAAGGTAAGCAAATATTTCTATTTTTGCCTTTATAAGAACAGATAAAACGTGAACACTGGAACAAAAATGATCATCATCGAAAATTGCATAAAATATTCCTTCTAAATCTAAAAAAAAGTACACATTTTTGTTAACTTCGCATTAGGAGCAACATGAGAGTTATTGGGGACGAACAGTGAAATTTGAATCATGGTCAGAGAGGACATTTGAATGAGCAACCTTTCTCTTTCCATGGCATACCAATATCACTTTGAGCCATAGCAGATCTAATTCGTACCAGTTTTGCTTTAAAATGGCATGTAAAAAATAAGACCTGGACGGCTACACATCAGATTTAGTGTGTTATTCTGCAAACCATGGTGAAGAAAGAATGCAAAGTAAAGAAACTTCAGAAAACGTAAAAGTAAGAAAGTCTTTTAAGAGAGATCCATCTTTTATTTATTTTAGATAGAAATTCAGGGAAAATAATTGCAAAAAAATTGTTCATTTATAAAATAAGGTAAGACTTTCAAGGCCTTGTTAGAAAAGTGGTCATGGTCGAGAGCTCATCGACGGCGCTGTTTCCGTCGGATTGTGACTTTGACTCCTGATGCCACTAAACACCTGTCGTATATCAAGAATAATGCATGTTAAATCTGATTTGGTTCCAAGCCATCCCGTTGGTGTAGTGTGAAAATTTGGAGGGGGAGATACAGCCCGGGTGTTGTTCTCTTCACTTGACCGAGGCTCAAAATTATGACGTTCATCACCAATAGCTTCCCGGCGAGTATCTAGTGTTATCAGGACTCGAACCTATGACCAACCGAAAAAATTGCTGGCCGTGAGCTCGCGATCATGGCCATTCGACTAGATTATCGTAGCCATCTTTAGTTCGAGGTTATTATTTTTAATTGTAGGTAGTATTTTTCCTTAAATTATGCTCAGCTATTTTTTCTGTTTACTTCAAGCTGAACTCACCGCATGTGCAATCGTGCTTGAACGATGTCCTTAGGGGTTTACTTTTTTAGATAGGTATGGGCATCATGATCCCGAGGCACCCTAGTGATCTTTTTTTTTCCTATAAGTTTAACGGCCTTTGGTAAATAAGAGCGACTTTCCCCCCTACCGCGATACCCATGTTGATGACCAAGAGTGAAAGAATAGCCTCACTGTAGCTCATGCATGTCGTAAGAGACGACTAAAATGGGTACCCAGTGTCTGAGGGTATAGGCAAGCACCCTTCTGGGAATTACATCAGGAGACCTCAGGGGCTTGCCTTCTTAGATAGGTAAGGGCATCAAGACCCCGAGGCACCTTAGTTACCTTTTTCTTTACCATGGTGTTTACTGTCTTTGATAAACATGGGAGACGCGCCTCAAGGATACCTTAGCAATTCTTGTCTATTTTCGACCCTCCTTCTTGTAAAGGAATATTTTTCTTCTTTTTTTTCAATTTTTCCACACGTCTAGAACACAGATTTACTCTTTACTAACTTTGCAGTCACTCACTTTATTTGGAGCAGCATGGCCCCATCTGGCTTTCGCGCCAGAAAAAAAAAATATCTCTAACTTACTCAAACATTTAGATCAGATCAGTTATACCTTACTTGGCACATAATGGTCACGTCTAGTTCTTGTGCCATTACAGTTCACCATCCTGTGTTACCCTGGCGATGCTTCTCTATTTTCGACCCTCCTTTTTGTAAATCATTTTTAATTTTTTTTTCATACATCTTTGGAAGAAAAACGTCAAGATTTTTTCTATTAAAAATTCTAGATCAAACGTCTAGATTATTATTCTAGATTAAAGATTTTGATTATTGTTCTAGATTAAACGTCTAGATCACAGCTTTACCTTGTTTGGAACAACATGGCCGCACCTGGCTCTTGCACCATTTAACTTCATCATTCACTCACTTATGTGTTTGGATAACTCTTTAAATGTGGTTTTGAGAATCTTCTTTGAGAGTTATTTGTGCCCTCCTAAAATATATCATTTATAGAGAATGTATTGTTCCGAAGTGTAACAAGTGAAACTTTTTAGAAGGATTTTTAAACATAAGTATTTTTGAAATGATATTTGACTGATGACACAAAAATTAATTAAAAAACATTTCTTGTGAAATCATGCGTGGAATATATTTATTGTTCAAATAAGTTAAAAAGTATGGAATAGTAATTTAAATAAATAATAAGATTTATATATCAAAAATCTATCTCTTCTTTTAATATTTATTTATCAAATCATTTCGTTAAAATAAAACTGATAAACTAAAATATGTTTATTTAATTCTTTCATATGTGTAAAATAATAGTATTTAATTTACTGATTGCATAAATAAAGGGAGAATTAACGTAGAAAAGATAATGCAGAGAGAGACAGTAGTGATTTTTCGTAGGAGAGCTGCCGAATAAACGTATTCTTTTTTCATAAGAACTGTTCTATAACATTGAAATGAGCAAATTTATTTAATTTCATAGAGAGTTTGATTTGAAAATGATAGCAGAAATCCCTAGCCTTGCATCCTTTGACGGTATTGTTTAAAATCACGCCCTCTATGGTTGGCCACTTCCATTGCCCCCAGTAACCTACGAATTTAACGATTAACGAAGCGGAACGTGGAGAATGCGAATTGCCGAGACATCTTCATCAATGAACAAAACAACATCAAAAATGATTTACGTCATTATTACGGCAATATGCCCAAGATCGATAAAGTAAACTCAGCAAAGCAAGGAAGGGAAAAAAATCTCATTTCGCACGTTTTTTCTTACTGCCGAGAGCGAATTTCGGCATAGTGGTCGGTGATCGATTAGTGATTAGGGAAGTTTCTGAAAACGATCACGAGATTTTTTTTTTTTTCTCGTTTGAGAAAGGGAGAGAGAATGGTCCGCTAATGCTCCAATTAAGTACAATTCTTTGCTCTGAGCTTCTTAATTATTTCGAAGGCTATCTAAGAGTATCCGATTTTCTTTTTTGATTTTTTTTCCCCTTATTTCCAACTTTTTGGCGGCGTTTCAAAAAAATTCCACCCTGCATTGGAAGAAGTAGTAGAGATCTTCAAATATTCTTCTAGACCTGGATTTGATTTAATTAAAAAGTATTTAGTTAGAAACTGTAATCATAAACAGGAAAGCAGCAAAAAAAGAATGTTGCACATTGTTCAAAACAATTTGATCGAAATATTTTCTTTAATTACTCAGAATTTTTTTTACGCGGAACGAAAATTAGTGAGGGGCAAAAAAAAACTTTTAAAGGTTGCAATGAATTTTTTCTTGCACTTTATTCCATATGAATGTAGCTTTCGTCTACACAATTTGTTTCTTAACTTCTTAGAACTCATTACAAACTTGAAGCAGGAATTCTGAGGATGTAAAAAAATAAGTTAAAACTTCATTCTCAATTTAATGGTAAGATCAGTTGAACGAAACCTGCATAAAAAACTTAGCAAGAACTTTAAATATGTCTTAAAAGATTCCTAATTTGTTTCGGTGCTTTTTTTTTTATTGTTAATTCTGCTTCACATTCTTTGAAAAGAAAATTTAGCTATTGGAAAATTAAGAACTTTTTAAATTCTTTTAAAGTATGTGTTATACAAAATCACCTGAGTGATATTACTTAATTTCATGTATTAAACTGAAATTCCACGGTTAAACATTGGTGTCAATTTATTAAATTAATATTTATTTCCTTTGAGCTTTCAATAGCTTGTAATAATTTTATACCACTACTCTGATATAGTTGAATTCGTAAACAGAAATAATTGGGAAAAGTTGTAATGTTAATCTTACGGAGAGAGTTTCTAATTACCTTCTGAAATTAAAAAGTTATTGTAGGTATGTGGCTGATTATGGAGAAATAAATAATAAGAAAGATATTTATGTGTTTACTTCTTCTAGTTCCTTCTCGAAATTAGTTTTATGTCTTATGCATTTTTTATGGGTTTCCTTTTACTCACATTGTATGTCTTAAAAACTTTAAAAGCTTTTTTTCTCACATTTTAAAGCTCTCAATCGAGCTGAAATTTTCTATACACGATTGTTTTAGATGACAATACGGTAAATTATTTATAAAAATTAATTGATTAAAACTGATTATTTAAAGAATTAAATTTTACGCCAAGTTTCTTGCCAAGTCGCCAAGGAGAAGGGGTCATTCTAAAACTTCCTTTTGTTAATTATAGATGATAAATTTAATTAACGTCAAATAATGAAATAAGTTATTAAAACTAATTATTAAATAAATTGAATTTGACTCAAAGTTTCCATATTGCTCTCAAAATTTAAGGTACAAAAAAATCATGCTACGCAAAGTGTGAAGTTTAAAAGAAAACCCATGTTCAAAAAACTCGTCTTTTGCCGGTGTTATTTTATGTCTATGTTTCAGTTGCTTAAAAATATTTCAAGATATACTTTTTTAAAATGAGAAAAAAGCAATTTAATCAAACGTTCTTTTTTTTTTGTTGCATTTATTACATTAAAATAATTACAGTATTCTAGATTTATGAAGGTAGTTAAAAACTCTTCAGATTAACATTACGCTTACAAATTAAAAATTACCAATGAAAGGGATCATTGGTCATTTTAGGAGTACGATTTCCACAATTTTTCGGTAAAATTGAAAATGATTTTAAATAATTTTGACGATTGTAATTACGTTTTTTTCTCATTCAAAAAAATACCTATATTACAAAAATTAAGTACAAGTAGTATATATTACACTTAGTATTGTTAATATATATAATGAATTCTAAAATTCCTAAAGCACTTTTTATTAGCCATTTATTTTTTCTTTCTTCTAAAAGTTTTTGAGTATAATAAACGAAAATTCTTCCATTATTATGTATAAAACGTAATATTTTTTTCTTCTTATAAAAAAAGTGACAGATATGAGGAAAACGCGTTGCAATAAAACTCTTTTATTATTTGAACAATAATATAAATTGCTTCGACTGATGTAAATATGGATCTGGAACTATTTTTACATCGTTTATCTGGAATGATAAGGTTGAAAAATACTGTATATAAAATTATATTGGTGAACCGTGTTATTTCAAAATGGTGTAAGATATGACTGTGTAAAAAAGAGTTGGATATATATATATATATATATATATATATAGTTTTCTTTAAATAACTATTCACTTTAAATATGAATATAATGCAAAAATCGTCGTTACGGTTTTGATCTTGTAATCGTCCTGAATGAAATAAAGCGGTTAAATTCTTATTCATCAATGCGTAATGTTAATAATTTTATTAAATTTACAGTTTTTTATCCTTTAGTTTCATGACCGTGTAGAATGGTTTCACAATTTTCTCAGCAAATTTTCTGATGCTATTTTTATGAAGATTTAACAAATACTGTGTAAATGATGATTGAAACAATACTGATGTTTTAAAGCCTAAATTATAAATATGTGTAGAAGTGCAAAATCTTCAAATTAGATATGCTGAAACTTACGTAAAAGAGAGACCATGGATTTTGTTTTAATACTTTTTGTGTTTGATTGACGATCTGTTCTGAAAAATCTTGCAATACAAATAATAAAATTTTTAGTAATATCCGTAGTTAAGTATAAGTCTATTTTAGATTTGTAAAGGTAATTGAAATAATTTTCTAATTATGCTTTAATTTTCATTCGGCAATATCACCTATTATATGCAAATAAAAAGTTGCTGTTTGCATTCTTAAAATGAGAATATGTTCACTTTATTTAATCGCATTTTATTAAACATCATGCGACACCTATTTTTCCTTATTGAATTCAACAGCCATTTTTCCTTTTAATTAAACAGTTATTAAATACGAGACACTAACTGAAGATACGTGAGAACAAGAAAAAATAATGTATTTATCAATGAAGGACAAATAAGGTCGCTCTTGCTCTAATCCCACTTAATGCATCAATCCTAGATTAGAATCAACTAATAAATTAATAGCTAACCAATTCACTCTTTCTGACTCAAATACTTCACATAAACAGCCGATTCTTATCTTTAAGTATTAAGATAAGAATCGGCTGTTAAAAATTCACATCCATCCACAAAACTTATTAAGATGCTTTAATCCTAAGTATAATTATCCATCAACAAATCGTCATCCTCCATCTCCCTTAATTTCCTTCAATTATATTTCATTTGTATATCATTATCTCTAATTCAATCACTTCACTTCTGTTTTCATCTAATTTACCTCATGACGTTTCATTTTCAGTTGGGAAGAAAAAGTAATTTTTTGTCATTCAAATAATTATAAAGTTACCCGGGTAAGTGAGAGAAAATCTCGAATAGCCAACGTCACAATCAGATTAAATAAATATTTTTAAATCAGTTTTTTAAATTTTCTAATCCATGAAAATGGAATGCGTTTTCTATAATTTTCTTATTCCATTTTTATACACTGAAAAAAATAGTATTTCTCTTATTTTCATGCGATCAAAGAAACACGAGGTGCATTCGTGGGCAAATATGCCGGTTTCTGATATTCTTTGGAACCTAACACGGGTTAGTATTTCGCGTTCCATTTGTACACGTTCCCTGGAGGAAACATAGTTTTGCGCCTTTTTCAGTTGTGTCGGAAACTAAAAGTAAACACAGGCGGCCGGGCAAAGCAAAGTGGGCGGCGCCCCTTTATTAATAACGGGGCGCGAAGAGCGAAATTAATGATGTTCATTTTTCTTCGCTGGCCATTGCACGCAGCCTTCTAAATTCTTTTCGCGCAAGTTACTCTTACGATGAATGACCGCAACATTTTTGTCTGTAAAATTCATAGCGTTGGATATGTGAACCCGTCTTAGCTTATACATTAAAAGACTGGGAATTAAATAGCAAAATTTGAATTTTGTGATAAAAAACAATGTTCTATTAAGCCTATAATGATTTTTATTTTATTATTCTATTTTGAAAAAAAAATTGTGTGTGTTTTAAATATTTTTTTCCTTTTGAAAAATTAGTTTTCCTCTGCGTTTAGAAAAGTTGTTATGATTTTGAAAGTAAAAAAACAATGAAATTTTGTATTAAAAAAAGCCGATGTTAAATAAATACATCCTTCAGCAATTTTTGGAAATTAGTTATTATTTTTTTTCCCAAGAAAATTAGAATATGTAACCAGAATTCTAAATCAACTGTAATTATCACAAAATGTTTTAAAAAAAAACTTTTTTAAAAAAATATGATTGTAATAATTATAAAACTAGAAATTCCGAAACCGTTTGTATGACTGCGTGGATGAACGCCAACTTTAAATAGAAAAAAAAAGTCACATTTTAGATATAAATAACTATAAATTTGACTAATATTAGCATTTTTGGGAAACCGGATTTTTATGTAAATAAAAAAGTTATAAGTTTATTTGTTTTTAACATATATAACTTAACAAATTGTTAACTTTTTACAAATTGTGTGAATTCAGTTATATCTTATTTTAAAATAAGGAATATATATGTCATAATGAAACATTTGACTAAATTATCGATAAATGCTCATATATAGTCTTTGAAATATTCTTTATTATGATTGGCATACTTATAATACAGCTATTGTATAGTAAATGCATCAAAATGTTTTGAGCGCTGTTGTAAAAGACCGAATTAATAATACTCATAAAATATACCCACTAAAAGTCGCTTTTATTGTTGTATAAGGAAACAAAAAAATTGTGTTTGAATATTTACACAATTTTATAAATAGTGTTAGGTGTTTAATTTTTCTTAAGCTGTTATAACAGTAAATATAATATATAAAAAAATGTACTTACATCCTTAAAAAAAACTTCCGTTTTGAGAAAAACAGTAGTTTTGAGCTGAAACTTTATTAACATCTTTCTAGTATTTATCTCTTGAAAATGTTAGCTAATTTTATAGTACTTCTGAGAATTCAATTGATTAAATCTCTCAAAAAAAATCTATAGGTTTGGATAGAAATCTACAATATTTTAAGACTAAACAGTTGTTTTAATATATATATATACAACTTTCGTGTTCGGAAAAATAACAAAATCAATTTTTACTTGAGAGATTAACAGAATATACTAATTAGAAGAAATGGCGCAAGGTGAAACTACCTGAAACAAAAATCTAAACCTATATCTAGGCTCAATCTATCCCTATCAACATCAGCAACTATAAATCAGACCTGTAATACTTCTCACATCCTTCTTCATCTTAAATAATATCTCCTGTAGTCTATCTCTCAAATCTAAGTTATATCTCCCCTTTACCTAAATTTTGTCTCTCCTTTATTCGACTGTTATTTCTCCATACCACTGTTTCGCAATCGAGCTTATAAAATGAACTAAACAAATGCAGTTTTGTTTTTTTTTGTTCTTGTCTATTTACATTAAATTCGGGGAATGAGCGTAGGTGCGAAATGGAAAAGTAGAATCAATACAGCAGTATAAATTCATACAAATTGACACAATAAAAACAAAGCGAATCTCACAATTGGACACTTGTATATACAACCATATTTATTATTTATGATTCCGTAACTACATCTACATTACGAATCATATTTAAATGCATGATTTAAAATGTATTACTCATTATTCTTTAAAAGCTCTATTTCATGAATATTTAGAAAAACGAATAAATTAAAGTATAAAGTCAGACTTTGTCTGGTTTCCGAAGTACTTTAAAAGTAATGCTGCTTGAATTATGTACACTGATACAAATTTGCTGTACGATTACGGTTACGGACATTTAATGCTCAGTCGTAAAATGGTTAAGGTTTATAGCGATGGGGATTTGCCATTTTACGGGCTTACCATTTAGGGATTGTCTCTACCTGCAATTCCGTAGCAAATTTTCGACAATATTTTCAGGAAAGTTTGAACTTTTCCAACTTTTACACATCTTTATTACTTTTCTTTTTGATCAATAAAATCTGTTTTCATTTTTTTTATTATGTGTGTTGATTGCATGTCTTTTTCTTAACAAAAGTTCTCTTTGGAAATTGGGTTAGTTTTCTCATATCATAAAACAAAAGCAGTTTCAAATACGATATTTACATCTTTGTAAATTAATTAAACAAATATTGATAAAACTTGATAAAATAAAGAATTTGATTGGCTTTGCTGTGGGCTAAAGATTAAAGTAGCTTATTGATAGAGTTTCAGTAAACAGGTTTGTGTCTGATTTCTGCGAATTTCAAGTTTTAATTGGAATTTTATAGTAAAAATAGCAGCATTTTATATTTCCCTAACACAAATTTGTAAATATTAATTTAGATTATTTTTCTTCATTATTTAAATCATAAAAAGTCGAATATGGTACGGAATTTTCTTAAAAAAATCAAAATACCATTTCTTTAAGCTCTGTAGAAAATTTTCTAATATATTGATTTCCTGTGTGCATGTGTGTTGGTGTATTGTTCTTATTTTTTAACAAAAATGATAAAGAAAAACTCCTTGGCTATAAAATGATTTCATTAATCATAACAGGTGTTAACGACTACATATTTTAGAGCTAAACTTAAAATTATTTATTCATTACGTTAAATTCTTCAACAAACTTGTTGCTTTAGGAAATTAACATTTCCAATTTATATACTTTTAAATATAAAAGGACCAACATGAATTTCCTATCAAATAGCAAAAAATGTATCAAAAAGTAGTTCCTTGACTTTCGAACAATTCGCTATTCCTTGCAAATTTCACACCATATTTCGAAATTAGAATTTTTTCAATACACAGTATACTTTGCGTCATCATATTGTATTTTCATCGGAAAAGTTTTGACTGTTGAGAATATGAGCGAAGTCTTCATGCATCTTGGCAAATTTTTGATCGCCACAAATAATATACCAGTGAGTAACAAATTTGTCGGATATGAAGGGTAATATAAATATACATAGCATGTGATGAAACTCTTCACCATGAAAAAAAAATGTCGAATGCTTTTAAATTGGTCGCGGTAACTTAGTGGTCCTGATCGCGGACTCGCGGCCGACGGTTTTCGTTGAGTCACGTGTTCAAGCCTTGATGCCTCTAAAGATCCTCGAGGGCTGATGCACGTTAAATCGATTGAGGCCCAAAGTCCTCCCATGAGTGAGATGTGGAAATTGGGAGAGGAGGTGCCAGCTCAAGGGTCATCCTTGTCACTTGACCGAGGTACAAAATTACGAAATGGCCTAGTGGTTAAGACAGTGGACCCCCACTCGGCGGTTTCGTTGACTTGGGTTCGACCCTTGATGCCACAAAGCAGTGTAGCCGGCGCTGATGCACGATAAATCTGTCGGGCCCAAAGTCCTCTCGTTGGCGTTGTGTGAAAGTTAGGATAGGGGATGCCAGCTCTGGTGTTGTCCTCGTCATTTGACCAAGGTTCAAAATTACGAGGTGTGTCTCCAATAGTCCTCGTGTTACATCTAGTGCAATGTTGTATTTGAAACTTCTTGTGCAACGTTGTATTTTTTGTGTATTTGAAATGAAAACATGTCAGAGTAATTATTGAAATATCAAGAAGTATTGTTTATTTATATGCTAACTCACCAAATTAAAAATAAATATTTTTTTAAAAAAGAAACTTTGTTCTACTTTCCAATACATATTACCTTTTGTACACATTTCAGGAACCAATTAAGAGCGAATATCGAATATCGCTACATTTCATTATTTTCCTTTTTCAGAATATAAAATACTTTTCGTTTAATAATTTACTCCAAGAATTATGTTAAATGAAATGAAAGATAAGCCATATATTACTTTAAAAAATTGTACTTTTATAGAACTTTCTTTTATGGTTCTAAAATATTTAAGTTTTATAGGTCCATTCTGTTTGAATGTTGGACTGATATATATTATTGAAATTCTTTGTTCTCCTATTTTCAGGTAAAAATCATTGCAAAGATATTAAGAAGTTAGACATCTCTTAGTTTTCCGGAACTACAGCACAATTGGAGCAGTCGTAAGTTTTCAATATTACATGTGTCGATGTTTATCAATCTTATAAATTTCGTCTGCTTTATTTTTATATAAGTAAATACCGGGTCTCTTTAAAGTTCAAGTACTGACGATTCATGTACAAAAACAGCGAATTTTTAAAAGAAAATTATTTTTATGCTAATAATAAAAAGCACTTCTAATATAACAGGAGAAATATTCTGAACTTACTTTTACAGCAAATGTTCTAAAAGTCTGCCTCTTACTAGGAGGCAAAGCTAAACACATTTGCTTATATTCTCAGAAACCAGTTTCAAGATGTTGACGGTATCCTCTTGTATCATTTGAGTAATATGGCAAATTTTATATCATGTATTGCTTGGATATTGTTTTCATAAACTTTTTCTCTTTAAAAATCCTACAGGGTAAAAAAAGGGAATGAATGAGTCAGGGAAACGAGGTTCTCGTTTTAAAGTAGACGATTACAATATGGCAGACCAGGAATGAAACCAAAACATGTTTGGCGATATTTGGCCGTCTCGAATTTACCTCAAATTCTGAATTTTTTTTTTAAATGTTATATTTTAGGAGCTGTTGCTGTATAATTATGGAAATTTTTACTGTTATAGTTTGAGTAGTGTATATGGCTCTTTCTAATCTGTTAGAGTGTGAAATTTTTTTGTTAGCGAACTTGTCGAAAATGTAAAACGGTATGCTATAACAATGAAATAACTATTAAACTCTCTAAAATGCTTACACAAAAAAATGACATTCGATTGCAATTGTTTTTCGCTATTTTTTGGGGGGATGGTTTTTGCACCCCATGGCGGATGGAGGTTTGTTGACCTGATGCGTTAGGAGTGATTTGAATCTTTAAACTGTTGGTCAGGGGAAAACTTGCCTGGTCTTTGCAGTGCTCTTGTCAACCAAGCCGAAAGAGATTACCCTTCGGATTAGTTACGAAGACATTTCAACTTCTGTCATCGTTTTGAAGGGAAAAAAGTTAATGTATTTCATATGATTTTATTTAACCGAGCATTACACGATCGTCCCACAGGGACTTGCCTTCTTTGAATAAGCTCGAGATTTACGACAACAAAGAGTTCAAACTATCTTTTCTTTCCCGCATGGGATTGTTGTTTTTGATAAGCTCAAGTGACACAACCTCGGGATGCTCTAGTGATATTTTTTCCTTTCTATCTTCCTCCTTGCTATTATCGTCCGTCTTTCTTCCTTCTTTGCATTTAGCGTTTTGTCTAGAATATAGAAAGATTTTTCCGTAAATTACTTGTGTCCTGCTCTTCTTAACCAAACATAGCTAAGAAGTGCCAATAAAACTCAACAACCATAGATTCTGTTCTGCATTCATCGGTTAAGAAGGTTCCTGCTGCATTTGCAATACTTTGAAGGAAATATTCAAGCTTATTGTTCTTGAATATTGGACGTAAGAAAAACAACTCTACTGATGCATTAAAAAGTATTTCAAGTAAATGCCTAATAAATCCAATAATAAATTAGCTCTTTTTGTGTGGTCAGACCAATTTTTTTTCTTTCCTCTTTTTGGGGAGAAACGATCGGTTTTTTTTATGTAGCCTCATCTTCAAAAACAAAATGAATATCTGAAGTTCGAGAGAATAAGGAACGACTGGTCATTTTATTTTTCTCGTTATATTGTATGCTACATACAAGCATTGTTAGCGTAGAAAAATCGATTTTCAACCTTTCGATAGGGAGGCACGTTTTCCATCCCCTTCTCACCCCCTTGACTAGAAATACATTGAATTGTCACGACTGTGAAAGGCCAGGGCTCCTCTTCCCTCGCCGTCATTTTCTGTCTATCGATTGTATTATTTTCGTAAGAAATGGAATATTTATTGAAATTTTGTTTATCTACCTCATAGATTCGCACATCTAATTTTTATTACATACATACATACATACATACACGCACGCACGCACATTCATACATACATATCCCAGTTATCAACTTAGTGCATTGCTTTAACTTTTAACTCACGCCCTATAGGAGTTAAATGAAATACCAGTAACAATTTCTGGGAATTATATCGAAAACTAGGGTCGTGAGAAAATGACTATGCCACTTTAAAGTATCTCAATTTGTTCAAATGACAAAGAGATAAATCATTTTTATTTTTTATTTCGCCACTATTACAAGTGAGTACAACCTTTATGGCTGGTATTAGATCTCTCTTTTATGCATTCTTCGTAATTTGCGGTTTCATGATAGCATATTTTATTTTATAAGTTTTTATTCGGTAACGTTTTCGAGTTTGATTATATGTTTTGATTTATCATTGTTCTATTACTGCACTATTTTGTTGTGAAAAAAAAAAGTTTTTGCTGACATGTAACACGTAACTTTCTTATGTATTTTTTGTTAAAATTATGAAATTTTTACATTTTCTCTTGTTTTTACATTTCTATCATTAATGAATAGAAATAAATACCTGGAATGAGAGTCGTGAGTTTTTTTTTATAATTAGATTACGCATTGGATATAAATAAATTACAAGCTTACACAACACTTTTTTTGTCACGTACGTTCGAAAGGGCCGGAATAAAAATAATTTTTATTGTGATTTTTTTTTTTTCGTTTCGATTACTGTTGTATTTGACCATTCTCTTTTGGAACTATTCACGATTACCTGAATCAAAAATCTTTGTTAAAGATTTTTAATTATTGTTATAATTCGAGATTGAAAACAAGAGAAAAGTATACCTTTCTTTTATTTATTTTATTATATATTCTGAAAATTGGGGAATATTTATTCAGTCCTAAAAGAAAACTAGCGTCTTTCTTATGTATTAACCCATTTACGACAAAGTAACTGTTGAAACATGCTCTCATCTTATATTTTCAAAAGCACTAGTTGAAAACGTTATTATTCAATTCAACAGGAATTGAACATTATTGTTATTCTTAAAGAATTCTCTAATTTCTGCATTCAACAAGTTTTTATATTAAATGAATTTTTTTTTAATACATTACTTAATATTTTATCATTTATGTGCTACAAATATGCTTTAAAATGCATCGCAATTTATAATATTTATTGTACTATTTAAAATGCTTTATATATATATATAGAAAGAGAGAGAGAGAGAGAGAAAGAGAGAGAGTTTGATTCTTTACTATAGGTTTTTTGCTAGCATTCGACAAAATATTCATGATTTCTTATCGACAAATAGAATAAAGAAGAGTATGCATTATAATTTTTTTTTCTGTCATTTACACTATAATTTTTCTGTCATTGTTCTCGTAGTTTTCTTAATAATGATGGATAAACTCAGATTTAAATAATTTTTGTTTGGTATTCTAAACGCAAACATTGAATATAATTTCTTATATTTATGAAAGCAAACATTCTTTTATATTTCCCACATAAATATTATTACTAATGTGTAACTGTAAATTTGAATATAAAAGATATATATTTAATGTAATGCACGTGTGAGATTTTCTTTAGTTCTATGTGTACAGCTAACGTCTAGAGTATAAATATTCCACAAAGATTGTGTCGAGGAAGACTATTTCTTATTCAACAAATGCCTCTTTTCCCACATGAGATTGACGCAACTACTACCGAACCTAGAATAATACCAGATAAATTTACCTCCCAAGTCTTCCAAACTCACGTAACGTTCGTACCTTCTACCTGCTTTTGCTTCCTATGTGTTAGGTATTATATTCTATCACGTTGAAAAGTCATTTATTTTTTTTTTACTTTTCACCTCAAAAACAGTTTTATCTCAGAAATACTGAATTGGCATCACAGCACGCATCTCTTAGGAGCTTTCCTTTATTTGCTGTAGAAGTGTTGGTGTCTACAAAATGGTCTGTCTCTCTTTGGAAAGCCAATAAGGAAAACTGTAGAGCACGCAACGCTTTCGCACCTAGCAGGTGGAAAGCGAACAGAACTGAGCGTGCCCTCAAACTTATTGCTCGGTCTCACGCTAGTTTTTGGCAAGCTTCAGTTTCTGGTTAAATCAACAATATATTTGTCTGGTTAGTTCTATAGGAAATCTAATTATGCTACTGGAATATTTCCATACATATTAGTTAGTGAATTTTTAAGACTTTGATTAATTATGTTGTTATTCAGAATTATTTTATTACATTCCTGAGGAATTGTGATGCATTGTTTTACAATGCGAGGGTCGTTAAATGTCTAGAAAAAATTATATAAGTACGATTTTTTTAACCTTTTTTTCATTTTAGTATGATTTCCTTTTAGCTCTATACATTTTTCCAAGCATTTCTCTAACTTTTTAAAGCCATCTAAAAAGTAAGATTTCGAAACGTCCTCAAAATATTCATCTGTTTGGGCGATGATCTCTTCGTCCGACGCAAACCGTTGTCCACCGAGCCATTTTTTTTAAGTTTGGAAATTTTTTAAATATAAGTGTTTTACCTCTTTATGTGTTAACTCACTTTCCCCCCATTTTTCTAATTAAACGCAAGTTTCTTGAATCAATCGATAATAAAAATAAAGCCGTATAATGGAAGTAACTAAGACTTAGACAGCTGTCTAGTGAGTCGTGATGCTTACTAAAAACAATCCATTTTCGATGCTACAAGCACCATTTCTTGGATTTTCTAAGAACTTATTGATCCTCGTACGAAATAATTAACAATGAATTTTCTACGTTTATAATGTAGAGTATGCTTCACTGATGGGGTTGAAAATGATGCAAAACTGTATTAACATTATTGAAGAATTAAAAGTGCCTCCCCCCCTCAAAGTGCTTGCAACTACATGAATGAGACTTTAAATATCTTATTATTTGAAAATGGATTAGGGAATAATTTTCAGTGATAAAATATTGAGAACTGCTTTGCCGCAGTATTGAAGTAAGCAGAAAAACAAATGGATAATTAAATTTAACCAATACAAGAAAATACTGACGAGCCTTATAAATTTAAATATCCTTTATGAAAAGTAACCAGCGGCATTGAATAAAATGAAAATATGGTTAATCGTTGTAAAAGTTTTAGTTAAATATATAACCCTTTAAAAACATATAACATATTTAAAAGCTAAAAAAATACTTCGTAAAAAAATCTTCAATTACTGTTTCTTGCGTTATTGTTTCATTAATTTTTTTCCTGTAATTTCATTTAACTTATATTGCATTATTAATTATTATAGGAGTAATTTTCAGGAGCAAATGCTGTATGCAAAATACCTTAATACTTTTCTTGAATCTTCAGTCCTCGTGGAATTTTAATTAAAATAATTTTTGAGTTATAAATATATAACTCTTATACAAATACTGTGTTATTAAATAGTTTTATCTTATGCCTCTGTATTATTTATGTCAGAAGTTAATTGGAGATTAAAATTAATTTGAGAATAGTTAAGAAATGATTAATGACGGTAATAAATCTGAAAGCTATTTAATAAGTACAATTAGTTAGTTTTGTCCAAATGTAGATTAATGTAATGTAAATATTAAAATACATAATAGTAATTGATGTTATTATATATATATATATATATATATAATATTTTTATTCTAATTTTATTTAAAATAGTATGTTATAGATATAATCCTTTATTAAAATAATTTCGTTCTGCTTTAATGGTGTTTAAATCGCAAAATAATCCCATTGTTAGAAAGGGCATGTACAGAAACAGGATAATAATAATTTTAGAATTTTTTAACAAAATGATTTTACTTAATGATATCTTTAGTACTCAAAAAGATTTCTATGTTTTGTGATTTTTATAAATTTATAAATATTTTTAATGGCAATTATTCTATTTTTAATGCTTATTTATAAATCTATCAAAGCATCTGTTAACATCTTAATGTAAAACGATAGTTTTTGCGAGGGAAATATTCAAGCCTATTCCTACTGCGTCTAAACAATTCCTGTGGAAAACACTTTAGAATACTGATATGGCACTAAATATGCATCGCAAATTAGGTGCATCAGATAAATCATCTAATCCATGTATCATATTGCTGTCTTGATGTTATCCTACGTACCAATTCTAACAAGTTTACCACATGAATTTTCTCAAATAGATTACTTCAAAGATAAATTTCTTTTCGGGTTGACATGATACAATTTTTATTGACAAAATTTAACTATTGCAAATAAACTGAATTATAAATATGTGGATTCAAACTGTAACCGTTCATATATATGTATATACACAGTGAACAAAAACTGATTTTTCAAAATTATTGTATATAATGCAATCAATTTCTTTACAATTTCAATCAATTTCTTTTTTTCTTTAACTGCTAAAGTGAATTATTAATGATTTTCCAGTTATCCAGCGTTTTTTCGGTAATAAGTTGTTGTTTGGTTCAATATCTGCCGGATTGACGAGAGGGTACTTATTTAAATACAAAACATTTTACGAAATATGAAACCATTGGCTGTAGAACCTTAGTGGTGCAAGTGGAGGGGTTCATGAAACGTAGCATGGATGTTAGGAAATTATGGTACCAGTATTTTCATCAGCTTAAACCGTAAATCAAAATTCGGAAATTCGTTGTTGATAGATACAACATCGCATAGTTATAGGGGGAAATATTAATTCAGCGACTTAAATCCTTTAAAATATTTCTCATCGATGATTATATCTTAGAATTTTCTCAAATTTCCAAAAGTAATTTAAATCCGTATTTTTTTTTTTCTAATATATCATCGTCAGATTGTCCTACAAGTAACTAATGAATGTTGGAAAAATAAATAATTAATAATATATTTCTAAACTTTCATTGAATAAAATTTATCTTAAAAAGTACAAAATATGATTTCACCTATTTCATTCAGGGGAACTAAATATATACATCTGACACTATAATAATTACTATTCTCACATATTACTAAATTTTAACATTCGAAATCTAAATTTGAAAACGTTTGGAAAGTCAGAGAATTGTTCAACCTTATTACATTTTGCTAAGCAGATCAGTTCAGAGCAGTTTGTTGATACTTTACTCCCTTTATGTACTCTAAAAATTTCATTTGAAATGGAATTACATGTGTTCCAGTCCTTTTATCTACAAGCTTTATAGATAAAAGGCCTAGTGTAGATAAAAGGTTCGGCGTATGAGTAGAATAGTATCTTTTATGGAAAAGGGACTGCTCGTCTGGAGTGCGTTTTAATTTAAAAGAGCATCTATAAATGTAAACAAATTGAGTAAGAGAAAGGGCATATTTATGTATAAGGTAATTAAATTATGTATTAATTCAGCTTTTTGTAAGATATGTAAGGTTTTTAGAATAAATATATTTATTTTGGAAGGTTTTAAACTCAAAAGAGCATATATAAATGTAAGCAAATGAAGTAAGAGAAAGGGCCTATTTATGGTAATTAAAATTATATATGTGAATCCCGTTTTTTGTAAGATATGTCAGATTTTTAGAAATATTTTTGTTTATTTTGAGTGGTTTTAAACTCAAAAGAGCATGTATGAATGTAAACAGAATGAGAAACAGGAAGGGCATATTTATGTATATGGTAATGCCATCATGTATTATTCTGCTTTTTGTAATATGTATCAGGTTTTTAGAAATAATTTTATTTATTTTGAGAGGTTTAAAAGCCAAAATTGTCGTTAAATTGGTTTTAATTTTCAAAAATAATTTTTTGAAGTCATTCAAAAAGTAATGGTTATCCTTAAAATACTTTTCATTACGTGTATTTCCATTCGTATACTCAAATTTGTGTGCCATGTACTGAAATTTATAGAATTTATATTTTTTAAGAAATTTTTTTTAAAAAAAGTTAATTGTTCCTATAGAAATATAAATAATTAAGCAATTAAATCAATTTTAAGTTCCTTACTCAAAGGCGTACCTAGGAGGGGACGGAGGGATTTCAAAGAATCTTAAGTTTTTAAATATATGTACATATATATAGGAATATATAAAAGGGAGTTTGTGTATTCGGGGAGGGTGCGACTATCCATAAATGCGCATAGTGTTTATGGAACTAAAGAATTTTCGACTATGTATGTTTCAGTTCTCGTGAGAGAAACTTTTCAAAATTTGAGTTGAGTGAAAGCTATCTTCGATCACAAATCAGTCAAGTAAGACTTAACGGTTTGGCAATGCTTTCCATTAAAATGCAGTAGCTAAAAGCATTAATTTTGATGAAGCTATAAAATAAACTTTCCAAAATCGAAGTTCACAGAAAAAACAGCTTTAGCTTTTTTTTTATTGACAAAAAAATTAAAAAAAAGTTTTAAAACACTAATAGTAAAGTAGCAAAAATTTTTAAATGCATATTTGTCTACTAGTTATGAGTTGTTTTCTTTTTTTACTTTCAGTTCTTCAAATAACTTTAACTTTTTCTAAAATTTTAGTTAAACAAATGCAAATTGTATATTTGTGTTGGAATTTTGTGTGATGATCCTTTCAATAAGAGAAACCTCGGGCAGATTTTCAACCGAGTCTAGACAGCTGTACATTGGCTTTACTACACTCCATTGACAGTTTCAGTTTTTTAAAAGCAAACATGTGTAGATTTGAATTGGGTAATCTGCTAATGATCGTTTCAAAAATAGAATATGGACAAGAAAAAGGTTGAGCGAAATATATATATATTTCAATGTATTTAACAGTATTCATTACATTACTACATTTCAGTTTCATCGATAATTATTTTAAATTGTTAACGAACTCAGATCATGAGAGATCTTGTGGATATTTCATAAATGACTTTTTAAGTTTCGATGTAGAATATGAATATGTTTATCCCCCCCTCCCCCAATAATTGAATCTTCAGTTGCTGTTCCATTGCGGTCAGAATAATGAAGTTAATTTTTTTTTCTCTTTTGTGATTTTATATCTGCTTGAGCAAGATCGTTTTTCAAAACTCTATTGAAAAATAGCATATCTGTCCTTGCAATTAATTAGTCCCTCTTTCAGATGTGGAATCTGAAATAGTACCAATAGTACACCACCGCCTAAGCGCTATCAAGAACGCACGAACGAATCCATATTTTATAGATACTTCAGGAGCTACTTTTTAAAGTAAATACGGGAGATACGGCCCTGAGGTGCCCGAGTGATATATTTTTTTCTCACGAAGTTTATTGGTTTTCGTTAATAGGAAGACGCTACTCTGGGATGCCTTGCAATCTTTTTGTCCGGTACTTCTACCTTTCATTCCAAACGCCTTTACTTCCTTTCTCACATTTACAAAGTTTTGCCTGGATTATGCTCAAGTTCTTCTCGTAAATTGATAAATATTGCCTCTGTATCAGTAAAACTAAGAAATTTACGATACATCTAATTTAGTTTTTACACGATAGATACGTTCCCGAAGAATGCGTGTAAAATTACATTGAAACTATGGGAAAATGGGAGATTGATTCCAGTTTTAAGAAACAGAAAAAATAATACAATATATTTTCGCTTTTGTTATAAGTGGCATTATGAATTTATTATGTGACATTATGTAAGGGCTACTGAAAAGTATTTCAGTTACAATTGATAAAATAAAGGTTTTAAAACTATTGATTAATGTTTATTGACTTATACGCAAAATTAATAATTATGTATGTCCCACCCCTCGTTGGACATGTGATCGAAATGTATATAAGATAAAAAAAAATAATAAAAATTTAATCCTTGACTCACTCGCACGTCCTCGTAGTCCTTCGTGTTGAGAAGGATTTATAGTTCTTTATGAGACTTGTTTTGATATGTCTGAAACGTTTCAGTCAAATCAAAACAAGTGTCGAAGATGTTTTCACTTTGAACACCAAAACTCAAAATACAAATACCGCGGTCAAATTTCCATATTGAAGATATAAAGTTCAGGGAGAATTCTTACTAATGGAAATCGCATTGCATTCCTCGTCTCCGATGTCGCAGCTTTAAAAATAAAAATTTAAAGCAAAATTTTCGTCTTAGAATTTAGATCGATCCAGTTAATTCGAAATAAGTCTTGCAAAAACAGAACCAAATTTTTTTCCCTTCTAATTCGTGTTATATCAAAATCGTGTAAAAGAAGTTCGTGTAAAAACAGAATTGGGTGTATAATCATATTTTTTTTCATAGAATAATTTTCAAAAATCCGAAGTATGGACGTTTACATTCAATTTTCTTTTTTCCCTATTTTATTTTCTGCAAATTTTGGTTTTGAATTATATAATAAGATAAATTTACTTCCTCTTGAAAATTAGTTGATCACTACTTTATTTTCATTTTTGGAGATAACTAAAAAATAATTTCGCATTTCGTATTAGAGCGAATAAATGTAAGATTATTCGCAAAAAAATTAAATAATTTCTAATTAAAGTATATAGAGCTTTAAGATAGCTATCATCTCAAAATATTGAGTTTTATATCTTTGATTTGCAGTTATTACTTTAAGTTATACCTATAAGCAAAACTGAGACTGATTTATTTGACATCCATAGTAAGCACAGTTTGCATTCATTAAAGTTAAAGGAGAAGGGATTATTTTTCCTGTGGAGATTAAAAGTAAAAATAATAATAAAATGTTATTGAGATTAATTTTGTCAATAAAGCTCTTGTAAATTATTCATAGAGAATTAATTTTTATTTGTAGGATGACTTAGAATTAATGATTTCAGGATAAATCCATTCAATGAAAATTCTAAAGGATAACGAGAACAGTGAAATGAAAGAGAAAATATATATGTTCTGTTTCGAATAATGAAATATTCTGTTCATTTAATGAAACCCCAAGTGACTTACTTTTTTCGAGAAATTTTTTTTAATATTTTTGGTAAGCACCGCTCTTTTTACAGTTGTTTTTTATAATATTTTTAAGACGAATTTTAAATATCCTTTGAGGCAGCTTCGTTACTTTTATTTGAATCTTTTGTTTGAAGATGTAAATCCCAAAGGTAATGCAAAGCAAAAAAATGTTCGCATTCTTTGAATTTAATAATACACGTAATTTTAACTTGCGATGCTTCTTTTTATCAGAAACTCTTTAAAAAATATATACTAGCAAATTTCTTTTAAATATATTGATGATTACGTTTCATATCTCTTGCTATTTATTTGTGTGTAGCGAAAAATTATGAAAAAAAAAAAAAAAAAAAAAAAAAAAACTTATTCTTTTATTTTTATATTTAATTTTTCTGATCCCCTTATGACTTGATATAGCTTATAGTATTTTGTAATTTAATATTTTCTCGTGATAATTTAATTTATTTCAATAAAAAATAAAGTAAATTCGTTAAATAAGAATAATTGATGATTTTCATGGTTTGGGTTTCTATCGCATAAAAATAGCATTGAATGATGAAATTAAACAATTAAAATCATTTTTAAAAAATTATAAAGAAAGAAAATTTGAGTTGTATTTATTTTTAGTAGCTTTTTCATGAGTTCCTTTCAAATTAGGATATTTGTTTAAATTAAAAGTATTACTGATAATACTAGTACAATATTTGCTGTAGTTATATCTCAAGTAATGTTGAAATATGCTTAAAACAAGAATTAAATTTTATAAATAGAATTTTTATATTATTAATGATGTTATAAATACGCAGTTTTTATCTGTAGAGCATTTTATAATTGTTGTTTATTATTGATCATAAAGAAAAACGCATAAGGAATGTAGAAAAATATTTTATTAAATTGAATATTGTTGTTAAGAGTGGTATGATTACATCTGATATATCAAATGAAAATATTATAAATAACAGATATATCAAGTAAAAAAAACATAATTTAAACGAGATTTCTTGTCTTGAACAAGAAATCAAATTGATTAGAAAATTAATTTTCCAAGCATTGTAACAATGTAATTAAATTCTAACAATATAATCAATTAAAAATCATTGGGAAACAACACAGCTCAAATTTATAAGTAATTATTCTTTTATTAATGAAAAATAATTCGTTGAAATATATATATATATATATATATTCAATGCAGATTATCTTTTCAATCCAAAAACATAGTTTTTAATTGAAAGTACTGAGGAAAAATTCAAAGTCATGAAGAACACTGTAAAATTTTTACATTTTTCTTTATTTCTTCGATTAATAGAAGATAATAACGAAATATAAGCAAAAACTAATAATTTATGAGGACTCTACTTCATCAATCATCTTTTTTTTAAAATCACTTCGTACACATTGCTTCGAAGTAAACTATAGAACATGTTTTCACTCTCTCAAGTACTCAAAACCCAAAATATCCACCCAAGTAATATGAAAGAGGAATCGTATTAAAATTTTTCCACCGTTACTAGATAGTGAATGAGGATGAGACAAATATTGTGTACGTACTTATCATAGAAATTTACCACTTCAAATGTTTTCATTTATTTTGGAGAAAAAAAAAAACTGCAATACACATGAATATACAAAATTGGAAAGCTTGCATCTCTGCCGAAAAGACGCTGATGTTAATATTTGCGTTTATCAACAGTCACCGCGACTAAATTTCTCTTTTTCTTTCCTTCAAAGAGAACTGTTGAGTCATAAAACATTTTATGAGTTTTCCTTCTAACGTGTTTGATGGAAATCCTGTGTTGACTGACACATGTTTGTCAAATATTTGAGTAAGGCGGACATCAAAGCCACAAACTACCGACGACCCTTTATGACGCAGGTGTAGTTTGCAATTAAGTTCTGCAATTTTGCATCTTCCACCTGTGGTATGCCCCTTCTATACTTCAAACGCAACCTTTTCAAGAAGACAGCACGAACTCAAATATTAATTCATGTAACAGTTCGGGTGTTAATATTTGAAGATATAAAGTCTGCATGAGCTCGGTTTTACCATCAAAGGCTTTACTGTGTTTGAGAAGAGTCTGTATCCAATATTTACATCGATATGCATGTATTTGAGTTAATATATAGTTATACCGAGTATTTTCCAGCTAATATAAGTTGTACTGTTGCTATATTTATATCTTTGACATTTCAAGTCTAATTATTGCAGTTCACTGGCATCAAAGACGAAAATTAATAAATTGGTGACTGCCACAATTTGGTTTGCGATTTGATTTAGATTGATTTTATAGAATTAATTCCATTCTACTTAGAACTACACAAAGGGTTATTGTTGAAGGATGTCATACTTTTGCGCTGCTATCATTATATAAGGATGATTAGCATAAATTATGCGGCTGCTATGTTTATACCTTCGACATTTCATGTATAATTATTACCGTTAATTGGAATCATAGACAAAAGTGCATGAAATTGTTATTGATATAATTCGGTTTGCTTTTGTGTTTGAATTAGCATTAAAGAATGAACTCCAACTTACTTAGAACTGCGTAATGTGTTATTGGTGACGAACCTCATAATTTTATGCCGCTATCACACGTCAATGATGGCATCCGAAGTGGCTCTATACCTTCCAAATATTCCTTCCACCCAATGTGAAGGGTTTGAGGCCCAATTAATTTAACGTGGATATGTTTTCATTATTCCAAACGACAGCTGATATTTAGTGAAAACGATTTGAACATATAACGATCATAAAGCGTGTATGTATATCAACAAGCTGTCGAGGTCCTTTAATATAAACAAATGAATTTTTGTAGAGTTATATATTCATGACATTTCTAGGGTTTGTAAAAAATTTTTGTGATAAAAATTCTGCCAGTAAGGTTTGTCTTTAGTAAGTGCGAGTCAGAAGTCCTCGAGTTTTTGTAGTGATTTTTTTTTTATTTCCGACCCTTCTTATTGTGAACCAATATTTTCTTTTTTCTTTCTTACGCCTAGATCACAGATATACATTTGCAAGAATTATTTACAATACATGATTGCGGTAAATTAATGAATGTTTCGCTTATCTAAGCCAAATATGATCATGGCGAAAAATAAGCCCAACTAACTGTAATAAAAATCTATCAATAAAATGCTTGTAATGTTAGTTATGAACATTTAAAAGTACGAATATTAATCAGGGGCATATACCAGAGGGATATCCGCAGTACTTCGGATTCTTATAAACTCTGTAAGTATTATTAAAAACAATGTTTCCATCCACAATTTAGCAAGTAGAAATCTGGATCCGTAATTTAAAAATGATGCTCAAGCTATTGCGTTCCTCATACACAACTTTTTACGTATATTAAGCTTTCATGGCATATTTAAATTTATTTATATAAATGAAAATTACATTCCCAGAACTTTTAGCACTTTTAATTATTTTAATTTTCTCTTAAAAAGTTTAAAAAAACATAAGCAGATAAAATTCATTCATACATCAAATTGTGAAGTAAAAGCAATTCACTTAGGTATTTTTAGACACTTCTCTTCCTATGACAAATAAATCCGTAAGGTTTTGAAAATTTATGACACTAAAAAAATGCATCCGTGCGTGTCTAATTTAGTTCACCTTTCCAGAACTACATTTTCTGAATCTTTTTCCTTTCAAGGGGGGAAAAAAGAATTCAAAGAGAACAGCACCTTTCACCGGGCCTCATTCGGTAGAATGTTTTTTGGCTGTCCAAACAGAACGGGGGGAAAAATCACCAAGACGAAAGTGAAGGACAAGTACGGTTAATGCAACAGAGAGAAATGAAAAGAATAAAATAAGAACAGAAAAGGAAGGTGCCAAACCGGACCTCACGAACCCAGGGTCTGACAAAGAGAATCCGCGCCTAATCGGTCGATGCCTTGGTGGGTTCCAAAAGACAAGATTTCGAGTAGTGAAACACGAAGCAGCGATTAACCGCAGCCCAAAGGACGATCTAGAGGCTACACGACAACGTTCTGGGCATCACGCTAAGGTGTTCTATCCTAAAGCTGGTTGCCCCTTCAGGAAAAAGATTTTGCTCGGCCTTTATTATAAAGACATTAATGCATTGCAGGATTTTAGAAAAAAGTAAGAAAGGCTACAACAGAAGCTTGTTATTATAGTTTCGATAATGGATTTCAATGAACTCCATCTGTTTTAAGGACACGTTAAAAAAAGTTATTTTCCATTAAGGACATTGCACTCAATGTTTGTATTCGTGAGAGTGAATTTTCAGTACTCAAATCCTTATTAGTTATATTTATTTATTATTAACATTTAATAAATCCAGTACGATTTTAAATTATCATGTTTAATTTGCTATAATTTTTAATTTAAAACAACTGCTGCATTTGAAACCAATGTAAAATCTAATGAATTATCTGATTTCCAGCAAAATTTGATGTTCAGGAATCATAAACTGAAAATTTAGATTGCTTCCTTATCTTTCATATGTTAAGAATTGAATGTAAATTTTCAGTGCTCAACATTTTGTGAGGGGAATTTTCATTTTTACTACTAAAGAAACTGATTATTTATTTTAAAATAAAGCATTGATTTATTAAATTCATATGACTTAACTATGTGGATTTAACGCAACAATTACATTTAAGTAATAATTATAGCACATTAAAAACAGTTTAAAATCGCACAGGATTTATTAAAGACTAATAATAAAAAATTACAACAAATAAGACTTTTTGAGTATTGTAAATCCGCTCTCCAGAATCCAAAATTTTGAGTGCAACGCTCATTAGGGGGAACCTAATTCCTTTTTAACTTGTCCTCAAAACAGCTGGAGTTCATTGATATTTATTATCAGAACTACAATAACATGCTCCTATTGTAGCCTTTATTACTTTTTATTCTAAAATCCTGTAATATATTAATGTCTTTGTAATAAAGGACAAGCACAATCTTTTTTATGAATGGAAAATTGACAGAAATATGATAACTTAATGAAAAGAGGATACAGCAGGCTTTCTTATAAAAGAAATTATCTATTTTAATTAATTTATTATTGGCTGTTTTAATGTTTCCTCCAAATAAGTGCTCTAATAAGGATCCTTTTTATTTTTTGTAACAGATGTATTTGTAGAAGTTACTGTACCTGCAGCAAAACTCGGTGAAGTATCATTGGGTAAAAAGGTTTCAAAATGTAAAATTTAATTTGTTATGCACTCGTATTTGAGATAAGTATACAGTTACAATTTCTGTGGCAGTGTACTTCATCATAAATTAAAACACTTATATTTCGCGCTACTATTCTTAGAATTTTAAACAGCTACGGGATATATTCTTGTAACTCTTAAAACAAACTGCTTTTTAAGTACTTTTTACTTTTCTTTCCCATCCCACTTTTTTCAACGGGAGTTTCAAAGTTTCGTCACGTCTTGTTCCGGTTCTTCTACAATTACGACTTTGTTACAAGGTAAAAAAAGAAGGGTAAAAATGACATGGTTTCTTAAGTAGAAATGATTGAATTACAAATGAGGGATCTATGATGTCCCCAATTATTCGTACATTGTTAACATACCGAATTTGAGTTCCAAAAAAAAGGGTATCCTGAATATTTATGAATGAAATTTAGAGTATTTCCAGAATTTCAATTATATGTATATTATGATCCCGTCAATTTTTTTCGCTAAGTTTATGTGTTATTCTTTTTAGCTTAGTTATATAATAAAACACTTTAGAACACGTGTAAACGTAATACTTCTAATTATACATAATTTTCTTTTTTTTTTATTATTCTTGCCTAATCTTTCCCTCATGGTTTAATGAATTTAATTGTTTGCTAAAATTTCAATGTGTTTTTCTCTTATAAGCTTTGAATTAATTTAGTAATAAATGAGCTTAAAAGATGAACTATGAGCAAATATCTTCGTATTTTTCATAGATTTTCAACTATAGCTATGTTATTTACCTATGTAATTACTTCACTAACTATGGACATACCTGTAAATGAAATATTAGCACTTAAAAAACAAATATCCTTCATTGTTATTCACTCTTGAGTAATTTGCTTTTATAACTAATTAAGCATTGATGGACCGCTATGTAACATTACATGGGGAGGGTAAATAGATATGTTTATGATATTCTTACATCGTTTGAAAACTGTATAGTTATTTATATCTTTATTAGTTATTTGAGTAACCTAGAATTATACATACTAATAACATTAATGAAATTATTATAATGATGTAATAGAAGTTTTAATTTCCTTTGTATGTCACAATTTATGCAATAATTCTTAAAGATTCTTCTTTTGCACTCATAATGTTAATATAAAACTATTTATCATTATATGTTTATATATCGCCCCATTTCTGTAAGGCGGATGCTTAATTTAATGAAATATTCCTAAATATTTTGTTCAAATCTATTATATTTTATCTCTTTTTTGTAATTATTATTCATTAATCGCATTAATTACTGCTCAAATAAATTTTTTAATGAAATGCTAAAAAGCATATAAGTCTTATTTTAAGAACTTACTATATGATCTGCAGGCATAATGATTCAAATATTTTTCTATTATTATTTGTTATTTAGCACATTCTCGTTGATGTACATACTAATGCAGAAACTGAAGTTTGAAGCAGCTTAAGTTTAATGTATTTATCATACGAGTATATTTATGTAACAGAGTTTGATTATATACGTACTTATTCTCTAGATTAGATATTCAAATTTTAAAAGATTATATAAAATAATTCTGAATGAATTATGTATGGGTAAATACTATTGAATTAACTTAAATAAGTTATAAAATGCTAAAAGCTTAAAATTGTTCATTTAAGGTATCCGTAAGCCTTCGGAGAAAATCTTTTGAAAATTATTGATATTTACTATCAAAATATTTTTAATACTAAAATATAACCTAAGACTATGAAAACACGTTAAATAATCTGCTTTTAATTCAAAAAAAAAAAATTTTGGAGAGGAAAACATGGTGAAAATAGTATATAAATTGACTATCAGAATAACGCTCATAACTCAAAAGTAAACAAAATATCATTTTTCTGTAAATTTTATCTTATTTATCATAAACTTTTTTGGGGGTTGGTACTACTTTCATGAGGAAAATCATATTTTATTGTCTTTCGAGTCAAATAACAATGAAAAATAAAAAAAAGTTATAACAATACAGGATTTACACCTGTTTTACTAAAAACGTGTCTATTTTAGAACTACGAAAGTAATAGGGGTTCTAAAAACCTATATAAGGAAGATACTTGCAAAATTTAAATTAATTTGGTTCATAACTTTTTTCTGATATCTATGATGCCATATGTGAATATGCCTAGAAAACTCATTTTGAGAAAAATCAAAAATAAACTTTCAAAATGCAATTAAAAATTAGCTACCTAGTAAAATTCAGTTCTAAATAAGATATAAGTAAAATTCAAACACTATTAGAAAGATAAAAGTTTAAATTTTAAACTAATATTAAATTTAGAAAATCGATAATTTTGACAAAAATGGCGTTTTAAAGGTGTACGGATATCTTAAGATTTCTTTTTTTTTTAAAAAAAAAAAAAAAAAAGAGCTACGAAATTGCATTGTCTATTTTAAATCGTACAAATGTAAGGTAATTAATCTTCTATTCAAGTTCCAAAAAATATAAGGCTTGATTCAGGATAATTATACTAAATAATCTTTCTCCGAAAAGAAAAACTGGAATCCTTGATTTAACATTTCTCTTCGAAATCAACAAGCAAAAAAGCACCGCGCCTTCGCCTGTTTTTGGAACCGCGTGTTGCATCTCCTATTTGAAACGGAGGCGGTAATATTTTAACTCGTAGCATTTTCAACGACAAAACTTCTCAAAAATTAATCGATGAATGGGAAATGAGGATAAATTTTACCCTAAGAGTTTCCGCGGAATATTTGTCGTGTCATTTGGAAGAGTCGGAACGACTTCCACGGGCGGAATAAAATGCTTACTTGCGACCATTTGTCCGACTTCAAGTACTCTTGAAATGAGGCACTTAGAAAAGTCTTTCCGTTTCGGAACGACGCCATTTTAGAATTTGAAATTCCTGCCAACGCGTCACTGGCGATAGTTTGAGAACGGAATCATTTGGGAGGAAAAAAATAGAAAAATAAAAAGAAAGATACGACGGGTCTAAAATGGGGTGACGAGAAGAATTCTAATACTTCTGTGGTGCATAGCGAAATTTCGAGACAGCCACTCTTATTGCGTACAACCCAAGAAAGAGTAGTCATTATTTATAGTAAATTTTCTTCCAAGAATTTTTGCTGCTTTTGACTACGCATCAGTGACAGTTGCACAAACGGTCGTGGAAAACTGGATGGCTGCGAATACGTTTTGCTCTTGGCAGCAACAGTACTATTACAAATCACGCCATATTTTCTGAGAAATGTCATGCTCCAACCAGGCGTTATTTCAGGCTAACCCTCCCCCCACACCACAGTTTTGGATATTTGAATCAGAACAATGATTCTAAAAAGTCGAGGCCACTATTTGAGCTTTAAAATACGTTCATTTTTCTTTTGTTGATATTGTATATTTGGTTTTGGATTTTAACCATTAAAAAGTTAAATTAGTTTTCGTTAGAATCTGTGTATAAATAGTAGCAAGTTCATTCCGTAGAACTACACACACGCTAAAGTAATTGCATCTCAAGTGTTAAAATAAAGTTCAAGAAGTTGTGCAGATTTATCAGAATTAACTTGTTTAATTTAAAGGTAAGATAAAACATCAATATTAAGAATTGACTGTGTTATCATTTTAAAACAAAGAATTACTGTGGGAGTGAGATATTTTTATGTGAAATTTGAACCCATGGATATTATTTTTATTTAAAATCTATTTCATTAAAAAATTGCAAAACAGTCGCACCTTTCTGCTTCATTTCATTTATCATATTTCTTAAACTTTTATTTATATTTCTTAGTGATTCCGTCTAGCTTTCTTGTAAGTATTCTCTTAAAACAGAACGAATTTCTTAATCTACTCCACAACTTTTCAATCATATATAATTTCAATTTTACGTCAAATTAATTGAATTTAAAAACTATATCCCATAAATGCTCTAGTTTTTGTTTAATTTTACTTGCTTAGTTAATAATTTATGTTTATCTTAATTAATTAGACTTTTATACAAAAAAGTAGTATATATATTTAATAATCAATTAATGCATTAGTTTTTATTATTATTCGAACATTTAATAATTTTAAATGTTTTTTTTTATTAGTTCCGTATTTTAATTCTGAGAATATATTTTAAAAATAAATATTATTATCTATAACTGGATTTAAAGAAGATTAAAATAATGAATTTTTTGTTTTTTTTTAATGATGTATTAATTTTTTTAAAAAAAAAAAATGAAATGTTGCTTAATTTTCTTTATTTATCATTAAGAATCAACCAGTGCCATTTTAAAATCAATTTTCTTTCCTTTCTCACCGATATATTCCAACTTAAGTTAGTTTTCGATTTTCGCATAACCTTTCTCTGACCCAAGAATTATCAATTCAACATTTCTCACGGGTGACTTTTCCTCCTACTGACCTGAGTGACCGAAAGTTAACCATTCCTTAAATGCTTCTAAAATCGGTGTTCGGTAATCATTGAAACCAGCTCACCTCAGAACAAATTTTCTTTCAAATGAAAATTCTCCAGCTATTATCACTTCATTTTCGTTAATGATGTCTTTCAGCTCCTGTGCCAAAACTTCATTTCATCCTGAATTATTATGAAGTTTCAATGAAGTTGGCGATTTAAAATAATGTGCTCTTCATTAGATTGGATTGATTCCTTCATTATATTTACTTAATGATGCCTAAACTTTTCTCTTTAATAATAATAACGACTAGTTTAAAATAATTGTGGTACGTACTAGTTGTGACTGTATTAAGATTGAGTTGAAAATTAGTAAATTATACTAGTCGAACTATTATTACTGAAAGCGTTAGAATACTCAATAAATTTTCGCAGATGAGAGCTTAAGTTTTTCAGATGAGAATCTTAATTTTCAGTATATCTTCCTTAATGTAATTAAATTTTTTGAAATCTTCAAATCCATCAAGTACATGGATAGTAAATATGTTTAAGTATATATATTATAGTAATATGTTATCGTATATATGTTACAGTATATAATATATATGTTATCATATATATGCTATAGTATATATACTATAGTATGTAGTATATATATATATATATATATATATATATATATATATATATGTTAAATTACACTTTCTCTTACACTTTTATATTTTTTTGCTTGAGCTCATATTTTTTCGCAATATCTGTCATAATTGATATGCTTGAAGTCATTATTCGTTCCTTCCATGACTATTGTTTAGCTTTCAAATTTGGAAGGTCTCATTTCTATAAGTATTCTTTTTTTTTATATGAGGTACTTGTCCGAAATCATTCAATTGATGGGCAGGCCGTGGTAGCCTAGTGATCATAGTTTCGGATTCGTTGCTGGTGGGGGCCGCGGTAGCCTAGTGGTCAAGGTCGTGGACTCGCGGCCGGCGGTTTTCGTTCAGTCGCAGGTTCGATCCTTGCCCGCCAAAGACCCGCCGTGTAGCCGGGGCTGATGCACGTTAAATCTGTTCGGGGCCCAAAGTCCTCCCGTTGGCGTGGTGTGGATGTTAGGAGAGGGGGTGCCAGCTCAGGTGTCGTCCTCGTCACTTGACTGTGGTTCAAGATTATGAGGTCTGTCGTCAATAGCTATCGTGTTGCTTCTAGTGCTAAGTTAATAAAATAATAAAAACTAATAAAAATGCTACTACATTAATAAAAACTAAACTAAACTAATCAATTGATGGGCAAAAAAAAGTGAAGATTTACGGAAATAAATATACCTTGAAAAATCGTTAAAGAAATGCAAAAAGGGTTAGCGATTTTAACTCACTAAATTTTATTCTTTAATCATGATCATTATTCTAAACGTTTAAAACCGTCTTAGCCCAGCTGTAAGGTTGAGGCCTAGAATGTTAAAATCCAAGTTGAATTTGAGTATTAATACCGCCTAAAGCCCTCTGTGCGGAATAATGGGGAGTGCAGTAAGTAAAGTGGAACTGATCCTCAAAGTCTTGATGTGGCGAGATGTGGAAATTAGGAAATTGAAGTACCAGCTCAGATATTATGTTCTTACTCGACTATAGTTCAAAGTTACGCTGTTTCTAGACGATAACTCTTGTATAGATCCAGAGTTGCATAAATTCAAATCAACTCACTAACAGGCCTCATGTGTTTAATAATGAATCGAGTTAGAAATTTTTTTGTGTATCGTATGTGGTTAAAACGGAAAGTAAAAACACTATATTGGCACGTCTTTCACGCACCGACAATATAAGATACATCAATATAATTTCCAAGTTTGCAAACATTATTAGTTTTTGTTTGTTTTTAAAATAATGCTTCAGAAGCAGATATATTGAAAATGCTCTAAAATTATTACTCATTTTATAGACACATTCAATTTAAAATTAATATAATATAATGAATCTTCATGTCTTTTATTACTTCAGTAACTTGTATAAATTGCTATAATCTTTTATTGGAACAGATTTCAAGTAGTTTATTATATGATTAGAAGCTATTATTTTCAAAATTTTATTCACCTTTTTTAAAAGACGAAATTCATGAAATCTTTAGTTTGCGCCGAGTAGTGAATTGAAGTTTCTCGTCTAAAATAAAGAAAGCTGAGATAATTGATTTTGTTTTCGAAATAACTTGCGTGATCCTTAACCGATAATCGGTTATGCTTTTGCTTTATCCTTTCTTCGATCCATTTTAGGCTAAGAATGACGTCTAACGAACATGTGTCAGAATATCCATCCCACATAATGAAAAAGCCGACAAGCTGACAAAAACTTCAATTCCCTTTTTCTACGAAGTTCTCTTCCCATTTTATATTTTAAATTAAATCTCGCTCTGTTTCGCTTGAAGAAAAGAAACTGACTGAAATTTTCTTTTAGTTTGAAAGTTTCTGTGGATTTAAAGCAAAAGTTTACTTAAAATATATTTTTGGTAGTTTTCTGATTGAACAAATATTTCCCAGATATTTCTGCTTACTTTCAGTATTCATAAAAACAAATAAAACATCTTAATACGTAGTAGGCATGTTAGAATACTGCGTTTATTAACTAAATTAAAGATCAGACTGACACGTCTGCTGAAAAATGTATTATTGTGAACGTAACGTATTGGTATTCATTTGGTGAAATCATGATTTCTGTTTATTCACGAAGTTTGCAATTATAGTAATGATTAATGTTTTAGATTCTCATAACGTATGTATTAAATTTTGAGACATTTGTTTGTTTACATTCAGAATTTTTTTTAAAAATATAACTTTCTGATACGCAATAAGCATGTTAAAACATTGCGTTAAGTAACTAGAATGAAAAATTGATTGCAACTACCGCTGAAAGAAGTATCATTAAACACATTGGGAGCGTATATATTACTTAAGTTTTCGTTTTGGTATGTATTGTTTTTTTCCTTTATTATTTTATTTGTAATAATTTGCTTCTGGATTCTTTTAAATTGGTATTTTTGGTTTTACAACATTTTTTTAAATTATATGTTTTCTTGATGAGGATAGTTCGGCTAATAATTCTCGAATAACTCAGAATTCTAGTATAAAAGCCTATTACAACTTTAAATATATTATTTTTCATATTTTTCCCTTCAAACTTTTAGTTTATTTTTAAATTTTTCGTTAAATTTGCTTAATGTATCATCATTCACTTTTCAGTTTGCGATTTTTATCTTTTGGTTTGGTTGATGTCTTATTTCTTAATGGTTCAGTTGTGATTTTTACATTTTTTATAATGTTAACTTATGAAATAACTTCTCATTTTATTTGTAAATTTCTTAAAAAATCTTATTTAATTTAACATAAGTTTTAAATTATATATATATGCACGGCGGTCGTTCAATAAGTCCTTAAAATCCCAAGAGATGGCACTCGTAGCACTGAAAATGGTTTGTTTTTACAAAACAACATAACACGCTAGACAACTGTCCAAGTCTCAGTGACTCGTTTTCATGACATATTTAACACCTCAAAGTCTAAAAAACCCCCCCCCCCCGCCCCATATAAATTCGAAACGAGGTAAAATTTTCTCTTTCACTGCAGCTAAGATGGCGAACCGACGTTTCTGGCATTTTCCAATCTTCCCATACAATTCTATGCTATTGTTTATTACTCTTCCATTAAATATAGTACATTATATATATATATATATAATCTTACGCTTGGTTTTTTCCGAGATACATCCCAACGTGTTTAAATTATTTAGTAGTAATAGTAGAGACATCAGGCCTTTTTAAACTCAAACTTATTCTTTATTGATATTACGAGGGATAGCCGGGAAGAGAGAGGCAACAAACCGCATGGTGTTTGGATCAACACATATCCGAAAATTCCCATCTCTCGAAACATCTACATGAAATGAGCGCGGGGGTGCGCTTGAATACAGCGCTAATTTTTTTATTATTGCAGAAGCCAGGCGGTCTAATTTTTAGTACGTATACTTCTTAAATTCTCACACGCAATTAAACTTCGATATCCGACGGAAATGGAAAGCCCATTTTTGACCCGACACGTGAATCGAAATTAAAAACCCTCGGCTATGATTGAAAACCAATCCCAGTGTTAAAAAAAATTAATAAAAATCCCCTAAGACTTTAATTCTACTAAATTTTATATATATATATATATATATATATATATATATATATATATATATTACGTATCGGGAATTAAACATTTTTACGTTTACGTTTCTGGAAATAAATAAATCTAAATTAATTTTACAAAACACTACTAGATATAATATTCTAGATAGAAAAAAAAATATTCAATGAATTTATTTCCTAAATATTCTATCATATTTTTAATATATACCAGAGCTAATAATTATAATAATTACTTACCAATGAATTATGGTAAGAAGTTACCACCGTTATTCACCCATGCCAGCCTATTGCAGACGTTACCAAATGAAAAGCGGTTGCGTGATAGCTTCATATTTCTACAAGCCGTGTTATGAGCTCCAATATTTAATTAAGTATTGTCGTAAATACGAGACAAAACAGCTGTATTAGAGAAAATAAGTATAAAGAGCAGTATTATAAATTACAAAACATATGGTTACCGTACCCATGACTTAATAGCTTGCATGTTTTAACCCGCCAAAAAAAGCTAGTTCTTATTATTTATTCTCAGTCAACACGATTTGTTTCGCTCATATTTGAATTGTTCACTTCGAACAAAGCTAAAAGCGCGTATTAAAACGTAGATTGAATAACGGATATTATTGTGTAAAAAAGAGAAAGATTATTATGGCTAACAATTCTGTTGATTCCAAAATAAGCTTAGTGCGTTTAATTTAATGCTTAAGGCTCCCGTCTACCATCCATTTTGATTTCGTGAACGGATTGTTAATCCAATGGAATTTCTATTGTCACCCTCAAATCTTTACTATCTTATCTATTTGAATGCAAAAAATGGCATACGAAAGAGTGAAAAAATAATGAAGGTTTCTACGGAATTTCATTTTCCCTCCGATTTTTAAAAATATTTTTACCCCTATTTTTAATGATTTGTTTGTGGATTTTCCGGCCTTTAAAAATGTACTGAAATATTTTTAAAAATCGAAGAGAAAATGTAATTCCTCACAAATCAACATCAGTTTGGGTGCACAGTTTTCTCTTTTGGGTGCACTTTTTTGTATTCAAATAGATAAAATAGCGAAAATTCGAGGACGGTAGTAGAAATTCCATAGGATTAACATTACTTTCCCAAAATTAAAATGGCTAAGAGACGGGGGCCTAAGATTCCTTCGGTAATGATATTTCACATTTGTTATGAAGCGATGAATTTTAAATCAACAAATCACATTCATATATCGCTATACAATTTCGATTGCCCCATAAATATATATAGTAATAGATATTATCGAAGTTAATTAGATACTGTTTCATTAAAAAGAAGAAAAACATACAGACGAAAGCATTCATAATCAAATAAAGTAAAAGATTTAAAGTAAGCATATAGGAAAAAGGCGTACAAATAAGTAATATAAAATTACAACTTTATTTTTGATTAACAAATACTTACGATCGTCTTACCGTCCTTACACTTAATCCGCTTATCACATTCAATAATAATCAAAACGTCATAGAATAATTACACATTATGTTCTACACTAGTTAAAATTAGCTTCCATAACTCCATTCCTGACTCAGCATTGGGACTCTGACAGCCACGATATATTCAATTAATTTTAATGGTTATATACAGATCTATATATGGACGTGGCATGCGCTTTTGTGCATTTGGAGCAATGTAGTTAGTTCCATTAAGTGTAACTAATTGCTTCCATCAGTGGCGGCACCCACTTTGTGACTGCGGTGAATACTTAATGTGTAACCCAGTGCTTCATTTGAAAGCCCTACTTCAATGTGCAGTGGTAATGCCACTAACTTAGCGATTCAATACTCCAGATTGGAAGACGGTGCTGTATCCTTCAAATGACCCTTGTACATGTTAGCCGTGTGTGATTGCAGATATATAGTAGACCTGGTATGATAGAGAAACTGATTCAGGAGTGGACATCGAATGTAGTGTCTTGCAGTATAGGGATATTTCACGCGAAACATGTGTTGCTTTTAGTATCCAAATAAAACTACAATACAATGAGCTAAATTTTCGAAAAATCTATCGTATGTCTAATTTTATGTGTTTATAGTGTTCACAAAATGCGAATATTTTAAGCAAATGATATTTTGTGGAATATTTTAAATAATCGTGTATTTTTTAACCCATAGTTAGATACTACTTAAACTGTATTCAAAATTAACGATTTCCTGGAGAGTTTTATGAACTTCGCGGTTCTGAATCTACACATGGACTTGATACATGTGACGTCATGGCCACGTGACAAATGCAATCGACTGTTTCCAATAAATCTGTAAAAGCTGTCTTCACGTATTGCTAAATAATTGGATCCTAAATTCGAACACTTTTTCTGATAACAAAATACTCGAACATTATTTTTTTTTTCTGACTTCGCAATCTTTTATAGAATAGTGAATATTAGAATATTGCTCATTTTTTTATTCTGAGCCAATTTTTTTTTTTGTTGTAGAATGTGTTCCATGTTTTGTCTCCTATACTGTAATGCTAACAGGATTTTGAGCTTTATTTCTTCATATAAAAACTGACGCTTTTTTGGAATGTTCCTAAATTTTAAGAGTACTGAATCATACAAACAGATGTACGTGTTGCAATGTCACAAACTTTCATGGAAATTGGAGCAATTTTGTGTCTAAGGATGGGTTCCATGTTTCGATCGAGTTCTTTGACATTATGCGAAAACAGCTTTAATGCAATGTGTTCTTAGATTTTGTTCCTTACAGAAACTTTCATTAAAAAATTATTTTCGTTAAAAACATTAGCACACAGAAGTAACTTGATTTAAAATTATATACATTGTAAAAGAAAAAAAAAGCGAAAAAATATTTTTTGTTTTCAAAAGTACAATAATGTCAACTTTGACTTCAGCAGAAAACACGTAATTGCTTGTGTCATGTGACCGTCACGAATTAAACAATATTTAATGATAATGATCTAATAATTTGAAATTACGAACAAATGAATAAAACTACGTTTGACATTATTTCTATTTCTTTCCCACTCAAGAATAAATTGTAAAGATAAAAATTACTGTTAAAAAAACTTGAATATGCCTTTTACTAAAATAAAACAAACAAAAAGCTGGAAAACATTGTTAATAATAAGTTCACACCAAAAAGGTTATTTTTGCTTCTCTTAAGATTTTTTAGAAACATCGAAAGTCAACAAATTTGTCATGCTAAATGACGGGGGTTTTCTTAAATTTTTAATTTTGGAAATTCAGCATACGACTGGAACAAAATAATGCTCTTCAGCTTTAAGAATATTTGATAATTTTATTCAATAAGAAACGGATTATAAAGGTGTCGTTTAAAAGAATATTAATAAAGAACTTTGTTATTTTGTTGCGCCAAATGTTAAGTCCCCGTACGTTGTTTGAGTTTTTATACAAATATATATAGCCCATATGTTTCATCAAAAACCAATTAATAAAAGTTTGTAAGTTCAGCAAAAAATTCTTAGAGACATATAATTTTGTTATTTTAAATTATTACAGATCTGTGATCTTGTCATATATCTCTAGATAGTTCATCCAGGTTTCAAGATGTAAACAAATGGTTGAGAAAACAATTAAATAATCCTAAACTGACATTTAATATTTTATTTTACTACACACTAACCATATTAATACAAATAACTAATTTACAATATGTGTATAGATAATGAATATTATTAGGAATGTGACATCCTACCGTGATACAGGACGCTTTCACATCGAAACTCAAAAAGTTCCGTGATACAGGATGCTTATTTCTGAAATAAGTTATTCAAGAAATTGATGTTAATAGGAAAGAGCGAAAGCATCACCTCAATGCGTGACTTCCAAGTAAAACTATTTATTGTCTTAATCTATTAATACTTCAGAATAGTAATAAAAAGTAATTAAGTAATTTATAATCATGTATTGCAGTGAAACTAAAAAAAAATTCCAATTTGTAGTTTTGAGATGTTTCATTTCGTGATTGAAAGAGTTTATTTTAAACTTTAAAAAAAATCAGTGAAAGGATCGATCTTGAAACACGATTGTAAAATTCATAAAAGAAATTTCAAATAAGGAGTTAATAGGCTTATGAGTGATTCATGTGTTATTCGCGTGTTTTTATTGATGATTTATTATTGGCGTCTCACTTTGAAGCAACGTGAGCGCTATTGGTAACGGATCTCGTAATTTTGAATTTTTTCCAAGTGACAAGGACGACAGCTGAGCTGGCACTCCACTCTCCAAACTTCAACTCCACGCCACTTTTATAACTACTTAAAACGTCGATAGATTTAACATGCTTCAGTCCCGCTACATGGCGAGTCGTTACTGGCATAAGGATTCGAGACCACGACTCGACGGAAACAGGACTTGCTTTTCCCCCGGATTCGAAGCTGAGACAGACAAAATGCTTTAAAATACTTTTTTATTCAAGTTGTCGCTTTTTGGTTAAGATGTCCATCAACAATTATATTGTTACATAATATCATTACCTTATCTTTCAAAACCAAAGAATGCTTAATGCACATGTATATGCTATATATACACATCGATCAATAACTCCCGAGACTAACCCAGAGATGGCGCTCGTAATAAACCAGTAACCAGGTCTTTCTAGAGTACTAACCTTTGCTTGAAACGTGTTAAAATTTTAAGTCGATCGGACCAGGAAAAAGGTTTTTTGAAGTGAAGTGAAAAAGGTTTTTTGAAGTGAAGTGAAAAAGGTTTTTTCCAAGTGGGTGCCGCGATTGCTTTCGATGGAACAAAAACAGCAACGAGTCGATGATTCAGAAAGCTGTTTATCGCTGTTACTCACCAATAAAAAGATCTCTTGCGAAAAATTTTTGGAAAAAGATTTGGAAGAAACATTGAACGATTGTATCACCCTAAAAAGGTAATAAAAGGTGTTATGTTGATGAAGATAAAAATTTGCAAAAATGTTGTTTTCAATGTTGAACTCAAGGGTTATTGATCGATGTGTTTATATATATATATATATATATATATATATATGTATATAATATTAAAACACAAGGTGCCATAAACACTCCCTTGCGCTATCTGAAGAAATCAGTGAAGCTTTTCGGGGATTAATCATTGAATGGGAGGATCCATCAGCTTAAATCAAGACTGAGTCTCAGTTTCTCACGGGACCCTGTTGTCTGTGACTCAAAAATCGACTTAACGGAGAAGTTATAACGTCATCGAAGCGTGTCACTGACAACCTGCGATTACGGGTGAAGTTAATCCGCCAACCGTTCTCCTGTGTAATCCCCTAAGTCGATCGGAAATCACAGGACATCAAAAGATCGAAGGGTATATGTATTGGATTTTTCCCCCCTTGCTTTATTTTTCGATGTTTTTCTATCGTTCACTTTCTCCCAGAGGGACTTTTTTAGAGTTTTTCTGCTTTTTTAAATCGTTCTTTTTAGTTTTAATGATCGTTATTTTGCACTCCAGATGACGTCAATTCATCTATGATGGCGTACATGACGTAATAAAAAAATTTAAGCGGCTCGAAGAATGGTTAGATTTACCGAAATGGCTTGACTCTAGATTGAAAACGATAATAATAGATGGTGAGAGAGAAAATCGAAGAATGAAAAAAGTGAGAGTAGAGAAAGTAAATGAGATTTTTTTTCCCTGTAAAGCGCATTAAAATTTTACCGTGTGAAAAGCTTTTCTCTATGTGCATTCACAACTTTTCTTTGTTTCAGTATTTCCGTAGATTTTACTCTTGCTTGATTAAAATTTGTATCAATTTTTTGATGATTAATTGACGTAATAGATTTATTTCATAAATTTATTGATATAAAATATCTTAAGATAAAATAAGAAAAAAAATATTAATGTGAAACATTTTAAAATAATAATTACATTTGTGTACGTAATTGATAAAGGAATCCCGCATGTACTATAACGAAGACTAAAATTTTTAGAAGTCTTTCCGAGGAGAATCACCCATTTTGTTACCAAGACATGGCTTTTCCAATTATTTCAGTGACATCCTTATATGAACTTAATGCTATTTAAGATTTAAAAGAGTATAGTATGCTTTAAGAGAAAAGGGAATTAAATACCAATTATAAAGTAATTTGGAACCGAGATAGAAAGTTGATTGAATGAAAATTAGAAATATCTTAATCGGGAAGAATCATCCTAATGTCATCCGTTTTTTTAAGTCGAATTGCCATTACCAGTTCAATCAAAAAACGAATAAGTACGTCTTGAAAACAAGTATCTGAATTAGTGAATCAAGAATTGGTTTAACTTACGGAAATTACTTTTTTCAATTGCTTTAAAGAAAGGGAGAAATCTAAAAGAGAAATTACAATAAAAAAGAAGTTAAAAAGGAGAAAATTAATCAAAAATAATTTCGTATTATGGCGACAGTGACAAATTTTTAGATAATTGAGTAAGTCGTGCTTAAAAATATATGAATTATGACTGGCAAATGAGATTATCAATAGTAAGATAAAATAAATTCGTTCCTTGGTGTACAGAACTTATTATTGTGAATATTAAAAGTTTAAAAAAAATGAAATGGTCAACATTGCTTCGGGACAATTACGTATCGAATTTTATGTCAAACGTAATTATTGAAGAAACTAATTCTTTAAAAAAATTAAATCCAATGTAATATATAAGGTTTTAATATCAGGGTGTGATTATGTAATCATAATTAAAAAATCAAGAAATAAATTTAATGATTACGAGGGTCGTTCAATATGTCTTCAGAAATTCCAATGGATGGCACTGGGGGAATCGAAAATGGTTTACTTTTAGTAAGTTTCATGACTCACTGGACAGCTGTTTAAGTCTCGGTTACTCATATTCGTGATCATGACGCTTTTTGTAACTGAAGAATTTTTCTTCATAACTTTTTCAGCCGATGTGACCATGTTCGTCTTTTTTGAAAAAGAATAATCGGAAGCAACCTAACGTTTTGATTTTTGCTTGATTTCCAGTGCATAATTATGAAACTTGGTCTCAACAGCTGTTATAACTTGACGCAAAATGACGTCGACAACTCGACGCTGCAGCAATCAATTTTTGATTTGTAAGCAAATGACTATCATATCAAAAATTACTTATGAATCAATGTCAAATTTGATTTGGCTCCGTTTAACGAATGACAGCACTCAGTGGTAACAACAATTAGCCTTAATGATGTCATATGTCTTCAAATGCAAGTACTTTTTGAACCACCTTCGTACTTTTAATTCTTTTCTAAGACATAAAATGCTGTAGCAAGTACCAGAGTTCTAACCCTAAATATAAATGCCACAGTCAGTGAATTTAAAAAAAATGTGACTTTCATATATTTATTTTCTTTTTTGTATTATACGTAATTATCGAGATTTATTTCCTAACTTATTAGTGATTGTAATGTTTTCGATGTTTATTCACATTTAAATTTCAAAATATGTATGCTTATTTCATTTTGAAAGTAAAAATCATTCAATAAAGAAAATTTAACTTAACTTCTCAAAATATTGATCATTGAAGTGAAATGTCTGAAGTAAAGAAATGGTAAATACTGGATGATACGTTTGAGAACTCTGATATTTAAAATGTGTACTTGAGGTATATATGAATAAGATAAAAACTTAGATGATACACGATGCATAACAACTGTCACGCAAACCTCTCACTTAAATGAAACTAAGGTTAAACAGAAAACGTAGTGCAATACCTCCTTTCAGAGAGAACGTACACTAATGCAATTTTTTTTTATAACTTTAACATGAAAAAAATTATATGAAAATTGGAAAAAAAGAAAAATATATTCAAAAACAGGCACAATAAACTGTAATTTATAATTGATCTGTTATAAATTACACTTTATAAAATTTGGAGCAAAATCTGCATGCAAACAATTTTTTAAAACTTATCCAAGTTATTGTAAATATCCCGTATTTAAGTCAAAAGTCTAATATTACGTAAAATATTATAACATAATATGTTTCTAAAATATTCATATTTAATGAACATTTCCCATAAGGGTTCTTAAATAAAAATATATCCCTTTTATAACATTTTTTGATGTATTACTAGAAATTTTATTATCTTTTTTAAGAGTGTTTAAATAGGCCGTTTCATTTTAATTAATATTTGTTACCAATAGAATTTTAATAGTCTGAATAAAAAGAAAAGTACAATATATTTTTGTTACTAATTTGAAATGAAATGACATCATCGATGTATCTCAACATCTTAAAACTATCATAAAAAATTATCTTAAAAATGTAAACAAATATCGGCAAAACAACTAATTATAAGTCCACCTTGTGATATACCTTTAATCTGTTTATATATTATATTATTAAAAGATATATAAGTTTCCTCTAAACTTAACAGAAGTAGATGTGCAGAGAGATAGTATATATATATATATATATATATATATATATATATATATATATATATATATATATATATATATATCATCTCTCTATACACATATGGGATGTGAAGTTTCCTCTTGTATTTAAATTCTGACTTATAGTACTTTTTACTAGAGATTTATTATTTCAGCATCAGATTTTTCTATGATTTCATTCTTATAAGAAATCTAAATGTTCGAAAATTCTTAATTACTTTTGGAATAAATTGCAGTTAAACTTTATCTTTCTTCAAAATCAAATATTTAAGTAAAATCTAATGCCATTTGGAAAAAGAAAACTTGCACCTTTCAAACAATAAAAATTCAATTTATTTCAGAAACCCATAGACAATTAAGATCGTTCGGAGTAAGAAAATTAAATTTTTCTCTCTGTTTGTACGAAAGAAAAACACGCTATTGTTTCCTAAATGTCATTTAAGGTGGAAAAACGAAATAAAATTTACATAACAAAAGAAAACTGTTCTATTACCGTACTCGAGACTTTTAACTATGATTGCTTGTCACGCAGATGTCAAATTATTCCAGGGGATTATATGTTCGTTACACAGTTAAACGATTATAATGCAGGCTTAAAATGTCATTTTCATGGTTTTAAAAAAAGAAAAGAAAATATGCTTCAGCTTATAAATGCTGCGCCGCTGTGTCTTTTTATCTTTGTGTCACGCAGTTTATTTAAGTAAAGCATTTCCAATTCTAAACACGCAAATTATCATGATTAACGGAAATCGATGTTCTTTTTTTTAATAACTAGCAGGTTCTATCTTTTAAATACAGCATTATTAGCTTTTTTTTTTCGTTTTAAATGCTTCAATAATAAATTCATGTCTTTTTTATCACTTCTAAATTTCACTTAACATGCTTATATAAAGTTTCCTTATAAGTATAGGATTATTTTTTGCATTTGTAAGAACACTTCGACAACATTATGCAACAGAAGCCGATAATATTGCAAAAAAAGTTTTTGACTTGAAGATTTGTTACATTATCCATACCCAAAAAATTATCATCAGTAATACAAGTATCATTCAAAAAAAGATCAACTTTCTCTTTAAATAACTTTGCGCATCGTCAAATATTTCATATTAATCCTTTATTATTTCAGTAAATCTCTTCAGTATATCCCTCTTATAAACAATGTATTTTAAATTATTAATGATTGGGAGTGTTTAAATGCAGCTGATAACTTTGAATATGATTATAAGTTAGGACAAAATGCCACAATACATATTCGAATTATTTTTCTTAATTCATCCTGAGAAGGTGATCAAAAAGTACTACTATTTGAAGACAGATGGCATCACCAAGGTAAATTATTGTTACCTTTGGGTGCTTTCATCTATTAAAATTAGCCGAAATAAATATGACATAAATTTATACGTTAGTTTAGAATGGGTGTCAAATCAAAATCTGATTGCTGCAATGTCGAGTTTTCCCTGTCGGTGTGAGACCAGGTTTCATGATTATGCATCAGAAATCAAGCAAAAATCAAAACTTTGTGTTGCTTCCGGTGAATCTTCTCCAAAAAAAAGTCGGTGACGGTCACATCTGATGGAAAAGTAATGACGAGGGTATTTGAGGTAAAAAGGCGTCTTGATCACGAATACGAGTAACTGAGACTTAGACAGCTATCTAGTGAGTCATGATGCTTATCAAAATCAAACCATTTTCGATGCTACGAACACCATTTCTTGTAACTTCTAAGGACTTATTGAGGGTCACTAGTAGTCAGGATCGGTAGATTTTGTTTTCAATGTCGGTCAAATTTTGAAAATTTTCTGAATAACCTTATTCGATTAATTGTTAGTGTGATACAGGGCGCAATAGCCAACTGGCAAAGAACTGAATTAGATTGGGATTGAAAAGGAAAATTACTTTATTTAGTTCGACTTCGACGAAAAGAACCTTGGCTTATTAACTCAATAACCGAGTTCATTTTATCATATGGAGAAACGGATAAAACTTTATTAGGAATGTCAGTTGCGGGAACCTGTAATCCTGCCACTTGACAATTTTTTCTTGAAGATTTGTTGCGAAGAAGGACAAGTTGCACTTTAGTATGTGGCGAGGGGAAGGGCACTCATGCTTATCGCGGAATTTGGTTACTTACTAAATGGATACTTTATTTCAGTTGTATAACAAAAATGAGATAGTAGATAAGTCAAATGCCAACGGACATTGACTGAATTAATGATCTTTCAATGGGAGTCAGTCCATGCTTAAAATATTAGCTGAATATAAAAGTATGTTCGCGAGACTTTGATGTAAGTGTTTAGAAAGTAAGGAAACATAACTCAGATTTATTCACATGTTATGTGACATTGGTCAGAATATTAAAAACTGTATAATTACAATAAATCATAACAACTACCCTATCCAATTTTAATTAATTAACTTAGTTGTGTGTGTTTATTAAGTTACATGTGATAAAAAATAATATATAATGAGTTAGATACAATTAAAAATAATATATAATGAGTTAGATGCAATTAAAAATAATATGTAATGAATTAGATGTGATAAAAAAAATAATCTTCTGTAAGTTATATAGATTTGGTAAGAAAAATTTAGACGCAGATGTTAATTCCCTTTAATTGATTAAAATATTTAATTATTGTAAATTTTTTGTAGAATATTGATTGTAAATGAATGCTATTAAACTAAAGAATTTTTTGGTTGAAATGTGTTACGAATTTAGAAATATTTGCGATCGTGATAAGGATTTGATAATCACTTTTAATGCTACCAGTTTTAACAAATATTTTTATGATGATTCAGATATTATTTATATGTTTTTTCTCTAATTAGTCTATTTAACATTATCAAATCAAATAGCACATGACTTTTTGAAGACGCCTTATAAAATGGAGATATACAGAGTCATACTGTATTCGCAATTTTTTGGCGCGGAGTGAAAGTTAGAAGAGGGAGGTGCCAGATCAGGTATCGTCCTCGTCTCTTGACAAAGGTTCAAAATTGCGAAGCCCGTCGTCAGTAGCCCTTGTGTTGCTTCCAGTGCGAACGTTAATAAAACCATTCAATCAAACAATATTTGCTATTTTCTTTTCATTAATTTCGGAGACTTTTGGTAATTTGAATTGCTTCAAATTGCAATTTCTTCCCAATTCGAATGAAACGTGAGAAGGTGAAATACATGAAGATACGAAGTGTAGTGAATTGAATTAGAGATAGTGGTACATAAGTAAAATAGAATTGAAAGAAAAACGAAAGAGTGATTAGAGGATAACGACAGAGAGATTTTCTGATTGGTATAATTGTCGATTCAAACGATTAAATCATCGTAATTAATCGTTTGATTTGAAGTGACTCCTAGTTGAAGTACTATGATTCGAATCTGCTGTTATAGAGAAATGTTTGAATCAGAACGAATGATTTGGTAAGTTAAGACTTTATTATTAAAACATAAACTAGGACTAATTCAGTTGAGAGAAATTTGAGAGAGAGATATTCTATTTATTCTTTGGTAATTAATCAAGAGTTGGTCCTTCTTCTCCGTATCTTCGATTGGAGTTTGAACTTATTGACTCTTTATTTAGACTAAAAATTGAAATTGAATTAAATAATGAAGGAATACACAACAAAAGATTTCGGCGTCGAAGATGGAAATATTTCGGGAATTAAATCATACAAAAATAAAGGTGCCTGAAGGGAGAGAAATTTCAGTCTATACTTGTACAATAAATACACAGAAAGCTTGCTATTTCTTATGCATTGGAACACAGTCTGTAGAAACGTTTCATAAAATATCTCACCTCCACCTTTCCCCAAATTTCGTTGATGGCTTTTCACGAACTGGTGAATACGAGAGTCAAAAAGGCAAAAAATATCGTTACGATCTCATGCGACACCATCTGTCGCTAGAATCCCCCCTTCAATGCGTTACGTCAGGGTTTCTTTTCACGTTCCATTTGAGCTTATTCGCCTACACATCGATCGAACACATCGAATCGAACCCCCTCACCATACATACACAACAAGAGATCACATAGAACAGAACAGAAACTGCCTGCCTGCCATTCTCCCCACTAAGAATGACACTGGAAAACAATGTTTTTGTCTCTGTTCCGGAGGTAAAGACTTTCGAAATTGGATATCCGATCCGAGAACGGCTTGGAATAAGAATTCGATTCAGGTAAACGGGAGGGGGAAGGTCCTTGTTATTTTCTTGCTCCACTAGAACAATATACCGAAGCATTTATTCACAATTTTTGTCATCGGTTAAGAGGTATTACCTTTATGTTCTGTTTTTGGAAAACCTCTCCTCAAATTTCAGTATTTATATCATTTTAAATTGGACGTTTAGAGAACAAGAAATCGAATGATTGAACATCTCGTAAAAAAAATCGGTCCCAAAAATATGTTTCAGCCAAATGCATCTATTATTCTATTATATTTTGAAATAGGTAAAACAGACAATATGTTGCTATCATACTTTTAGATACAGCATGTTGAAAAAAAAAACGCATTAAAGTTGAGAATATGATATTGTGAACTTGTGTGTGAGAATCGGCCTATGGAAGACGTTTAACGATGAAGCATCACTTATAAATACCTGATCATAAAATTCTGGTATATCTCTCTTGTATCCCTAATCAAATAACTAAAGATGGCCACGGTAACCTAGTAGTCATGGTCACGGGTGGCGATTTTCGTTCAGTCGTAGGTTCGAGCCTTGATGTCTCACAAGATCCGCCGTGTAGTCAGGGCTGATACATGTTAAATCTGTCGAGGTTCCAGGCCCACCCGTTGGCGTGATGTGGAGAAGGAGCTCAAGTGTCTTCCTCGTCACTTAACCGAGGTTCAAAACTACAAAGTCCGTCGCCAGTAGCCCTCAGGCTGCATCTCAGTGCGAAATTAATAAACAATCGCTTTCACCAAAAACTGAAGTAATGTCTTAGCGATGGAAATCGAAAAATTTTATTGGTGTTTAAAAGTGTCATTAAAACTATCATTAAAAAAATGTCGTAACTAATGTCTCTGAAATATGTATGTTCGCAGTAAGAAGTAAAATAAGTAGTGGTATTAATTATATAGATAAACATAATAGCTTTAATTGAATATAGTTTTAAAATTTACCAATTTGTGGAGATGTAATTGTTATGAAGGAAACAATATCTAAAGGAGTGGAGTTTTCCTTTTACTTGCATTAACTTGGTCAATTTTCATGTCGGTGATGTTGCGTTTGTGTATGGATTAGAAATTAACTATTCTTTACACAAAAAAAATCACTGTACAAAAAAAAATTAAAATATAGATTTTAAATACAACAATATAACAACAAATTTGTATGAATTTCTAATTTTTGTGAACTGGTAATTGGATAGCATTTTTTCGCTAAGTTTGCCTCAAATTTTTCTCAGTTCAGTTAAAAAAACAGAAAAGATTACATAATAGACTTCGTGCTGCGGAATCAGAATTCTTACAACATTCTACATCATCTAAGCTTAAGATCAAATATTCTTCACTCTTGATCTAGTTCATTAGTTTATTTGGTTAGTAAAAATGTATATGATTGATGTAACTTTTTGCTTATACGAAAAGTCGTTCAATAAACGATTTGCCTACTGAAGTGATATAAATTTCAATTTTTTAAAACTATATAAATTTTGTATTTATAATTCATCTAAAAGCTACAACCATTGAAACTAAATAATTTCTGAACAAAAATTTAAAAATATGTCAAAAAAAAAAAAAAAAACTTTACATTTTTCTGGGTTTTTTTCTTCTTTTTTTTGATATTTGTGTCACATAAAAAATAGAGTTGCCAATAGCGAATGCTGAACTGTGAATACATGCATGTTATTTTATATGGAAAGAGAAAGATAAAATAATTCTTGATTTTACACTGAATTCAAAATACTCAGAAACTAAAACTTAATAACAAAAGTCAAAAAATAATTGGTACTGAGTTGGTTCAAAATATACTTGTATTTGAAGATAGATGGCATCATTAAGGTAAATTGTTGATACCATTGGATTCTACCATCTGTTAAATGGAGACGAAATAAATTTGACAATGATTCAAGGTTATTTTGATTTGGTATTCATTTGCTGCCAAATCAAAATTTGATTGCTGCCGAGTCGAGTAAAAGATGTGATTTTGCATCAAATTGTCGAGACCTGGATTCCTCGTTATACACGGAAACCAAGAAAAAAATCAAAAACATTGTGTTACTTTCGTAGAGTCTTTTCCGAAAAAAGGCGAAGATGGTCTGATAATCTGGAAAAGTTATGACAACAATTTTTGAGGTATTAAAGGCGTCATGATCACGAACACGAGTAACAGAGACTTAAACAATTGTCTAGTGAGTCACAATGTTAACTAAAAACAAACCATTTTCAATCCTATTAACACAAACTCTTGGTTTTCTAAGGACTCGTTGAGTGACCCACCCCTCATAGTCTTAAAAAAAACCCATTCATCTATTTAGATTTCCTTTCGAAAATCAGAAACAAAAAATTTGCATATTAAATACATTTAAAGGCAAATATGTATTTCATTATTTTAAAGAGCATATTTTTTGTCAATATTTAAATATCATAAATTTTATGAACAAAAGAAAAATTACAAAATTCCCTGAAAAAAAATTATTGAAAGATATTTTATGCTCATTGAAATGCACCCGAAGTAGCCGATTAGTCATGATCACGAGGTGAGTATCAGCTATGTTTCAGTCAAGCTTTGCGTTCGAGTCCTGATTCCGCTGAAAGTCCATCGTGTATCAGGATGCTGCACGTTATATCTTTCAAGGTTTAAATTAATAAGGTTAAGTCCCAGATCAGGTGTCACTTTCGTCTCTTGAACGACAAAATTACAAAGTTTGTCTCCTCTCGTGTTGCTTTTAAATGTGATTTAATTAACATTCAACCAATAAATATTCACTTATATATATTTAAGAATTTGATTGTGAAAAGAAAATCTCACAAACGTTTTTCAGTATTAATATAATATTACTTTTGTAAGCGAGTTTAAGAAAAATGTAATGTTATAAAAATATTGTTCAATCTAATAGAAACAACAATAATTGTGTGTGTGTATACGTGTGTTTGGGTGTAAATAAATAATATTAAACAAAATTTAAGTCAATTCCTACTTAGGTCATCAAAGAAAACTTTTATTTTAGTTATATTTTATTAAATAATGAACAATTAATATAAATATGTATATACATATGACAGAACTACAGTATCAAGTAGCAATTTTTTTTCTCCCATATAAAACTAAAATTAATTAACTAATCCGGTAATAAAATAGTTGGAATGCAGTTTAGCCCAACATCCCTTAGCGTCAGGAATTATTTGGCGGTATTTTACTGAATGTGGCTACCCTGGTCCGCGCTTTGCGGACTTAAGTTCAGCCAAAAAAAAAAAATTGCCAAGTTTGGCAATTTGTGAAATCGCGCCAAGTGGTTGGGCTAAACTGCATTTTCATCAATTAAATTTATTTAAATGATTTAATATTTGAAAGAAAAAAAAAACTGTATTAACATCAAGTGTCAGCCGCTACAAGTTTTAAAAAACGTATTTGAACTTGAGTGGATGAATAAAAAGTATTTTAATAACGATTGAAAATTTGAACAAGATACATATAGGGAAAGTGTGAGTTAACAGTAAGAATTTAAAAATAACATGGTATCTACAATAAATTACAAACATATATATATGATATAATTATGAATACATTCAGATAGAAGCGATTCGACTATGAATCGTTTCGTATTCACTTTCATGAAAGAACGAATTTTCAAAATCCGCTTGCGATGAGCCGGAGGGTACAGTATCAATCATTACATAGAAAACTGATAAGTTTTACCAGAAGAAATGCTCGCGGAAATTTTTCCGAGCCAAATTGGTCGTAATTGGTAGTATTTCTCGAAGGAGAGGCATACTTAGGAGCTTTGGGAAAAACAAACATTGAAAAGTTTGGACTTTAAAAAGCTTATACGTAGGTTTTATTGTTGCGATCGCTAGAGATAAAATTTGTTAAACTTTGCCTCTAAAATACAAACTAAATTATGTGACATTTAACAAATAAATTGTTCGCATGAATATATAAAATATTTTATACTCATACACTATTCATGCTTTACATATTCAAAGGATTCTCCTCTGGGAGATATGAAGTGTTAGTAGAATTTTTATTCGAATACAGATGTAGAACTGTGGGTTCAAGTTTCGATTCCGAGGATCCAAATGCTATTATATAACAACGACATGTCCAATTGAAATTTCACTTTCTTCACTATAATGTGCTTCAGAATTTTTTCCTATGTTTGAGCACCGGGTCCATAATCTAAAGTCTATTACATAAACATGTACAATTTCCATTAAAACAAGTGAATAAAAGAGTTTAAAAGCATAGAAATATTTGGCAGTTATTTTGATCGGAAGTATAAAATTATTCATTACTTGAAATACTGTTAGCTTAAAGGGGGAAATATGACAAATTAAACTTCTTACTCGTCCTTAATTTCTCCCCAGATATAACAACAATAGAAAATTACAGTCGTTTGACTAATTAATCATTTACAATTTTCACCAAATTATTGTGTAGTAAATAAAAAAAATTGTATATAATAAGCCCAAATATTATTGCACATTATGAATATGCTTTTTTTTAAATGTAGCAAGTGAATTGGGCTACTATTATATAGTTTTAGCTCGAAGACAGGAAAAAAATATTACCGATAAAGATTAGAGAAAATAAATGTTGGAACAAACAGAACGGAGAAGTTATTTTTAAAACTTCAACTTATTTACAAAGTTCTGATCACTTTCATACATCTAAACGTAAACTTAATATTTGCTGGCACATTATTATAAGAAAGCAAATCAGTAAGTCTTATTTTTTATGAATATATAATTTTATATGAGTAAGATAAAACGTCAAGACAGAATATTAAATATATTTCACCTTTTTTCTTATTACTTTTTCCAATCAAAATAATATAGTAACTGAAGCATTTCGTTTTCCGCATCATAATCACTAAACTCATCTACAAGAAACCGGATATTTGCACTCTTTAAAAAGTTTACTTAAATCCTAATTAAAATCAAATAGAATGCATTTAAATTCAATACGTTTGCGACGAATGTGTACTTATGTGAGTAAAAAATTTGCTCATTTTGTAACATTTACTTCGTTGCTATCTTAATTTTATTAAATGTCAAAATTATGTTTCACGATTTAAAGGATTTTTTTTAATGCAATCGCTTTTTATTTTTCAAGCACTTTTCCTAGTTTACCAACAATGTTTAAATTACATAAGGGATTCCCAGACATGCTACTTTGCTCTTGAATCTTAATGAAAAGATTTTAATACATTCTTCCGAGGTTTCTACAAGCTGAGCTGGTAAGAAAAGAAACGATTTTTTTTATGTTACGCTGTTTTATTCATTCTTTAAGTAATTAAGTACATTTAATAAAATTCTCTTAAATTACAAAAACAGAATTTTTCAAGCTTAAATACATTTATGACAGAGATTATTATAAAAAAATGAGCTTAAATATTTTATTCCTTGTACACTTTAAATTACAAGGAAGAAAATAAAACAAACACATAAAATATTACTTTTTATATATTAATAGATCTACCTAAATGCAAAACCATGTCTCTTAAAAGTTAAATTTGATTTCTCAAAGCTATAAAACATCCCCAATATTTTAATTTAAATAATAAACCTTAATTTTAATATTAAAGATAGACTTATTTTATTTTTCTCTTTTGAAATCACCGAAATTGTTTCAATTTAACATGATTAGTCTTGAGTATATTTTCCTACCTAAATTTTCAGCATCGAAATGTAGATTAATTTTTTTAATGCTTAAAATCTTCATCTCAATGAAATGACATCATAAAAATAGTCCCAAAATAACTATTCGATTCCCAGCAACTACAGCAGTAAAAACGATTGAAAAGGTTTCTACCAAACGTTTCTACAAATGAGAGTCATTCAGTCCCTTTATGAGAGGTAATCTTTCATAAATTGTGACGAATAGCTTTTACAGAAGCTCTTAGAGTGTAATCTTAAGGTAAAAATTGGTAGTTTTAATTGTTCAAAGTTTTCGTTTCCTGACTTAAAACCTTCATTATTAAAATTACATACAAATTGCAGGAAGCTACTTAAGAATTTAAAATATTCTAAAAATGTACCAAATAAGAGTGCTCTTATGTCACCATATTCCAACGAAAAGGAGCTTTTCTTGAAAAGTGTAACTAAGTAGCCTTTCCAAGTTTAACAGGCCTCTATTAATATTCATATTTTTTTTTCATCTTCTTTCTAAGCAGAGACTTTAAAGAAGATGAAAGCTCCCCAAATCCGCTCTGCAATCGCTCGGAGCTACAAAAGAATAGCTCTCTGAAACCTTTTTTCGTAAAATAATTACTGGACGAAAAGTTCGAGGCTTTTAAAATCGAAGCAACGAAAAAGCTAACACAGTTTATAATGACTCAAATGAATAGGTAACCCTTCGCCTGAATAATAGAGCACGTCGAAAGAATGACGGCAAAAATTTACTTTTACGGGGACACTTTTTCCAGAAGATACTCAGGAACCGGTAATGGCTAGGAATATTAAGTTTCCGCGCTAAAATGCAATACCTCGGAACAATCCCCTGTCGCTGTTTTTAAGTAAGGAAGAAAAATTTGCCTGCCAAATGTGTGACCCTGTGAAATCCTCAAAGTTAGAGAAATTCTAAAAGGCGCCGAGGAAAGTTTTCGCGAGCTTTCAGGATGTACTACAGCGACTATGTATTGTTTTCCTTTTTATCTCTTGAAAAATGAGAGATGTTGCTCTTTTGAAGAGTAAAGAATGTACTTTGGTTTTAATTTGTTCCTTTATTATCTAAACACACCAGATGTATCAATATTTTTTTTATTTACTTTGGAAAACAATAATTATACTTTTGTTTAAGCTGCTTTAAAGTTTGCTTTCGGTGCTGTACGAGAAAGTTACTTCTTTCATCTTTATTGAACACGTGATTTTTATTGCAAGTACATAAAATTTTTAAAGGAAAGTGATCAGAATCAAATGAAATAAGAATTAAGATGAAACAAATAAGAATTTAATGTAATAAGAACTAGAAATAGAAATTAAAATGAAAATAATAATCCTATTTGACATCATCTGCCGATTCATTTGTTATGAATTTTATGCCTAAACTTTTTGAAATAAGTGATTTTGTTTATATACAAAATCAAGTAATATATTGAGTAAAATACATTTGATCCTTTTATTAGAAGTTTATCATTATCATTTGGGATATTTCTTCCATTTATTCTTTCACATGGGACAAGCAACCCTTATGGGATATATTTGTCCCAAAATAAGAATTAATGTGTAGATAATTTATTCAGAAAAAGAATAAAATAACTATTGAGCTTATAAATTGTGAACCATTACTTAGATTTGCAACTCTTAAAGAGTATTAGAATATACATTCATTCCATATATATAAAGTCAATTAGATCTCAACTGTCTTATTATAAATTTTGAAAAATACCTGGGGTTAACATTAATGTTCCTAAGTATTTATACACGTTATATAACGACAAATTGAAAATGAATATACTTACATTATTTCAACATACAAACAAAAATCAACCTTGAAAAGGTGAAAAATTATTTCCCCCTAATAATTTGCTTAGAAAACCTAATAAGTATAGCATATACTTTTTATTCTTCTTTTAAACGTCTACTAAGATTAATAATTACTTTATGTATTCAAACATCTGTCTGCATAAATTTGTTTCATTTTTGCCTTTATTTTTTTTTTATATTTCAGAAATACATCCGAGGCTCTTTCAAACTAATGAACAATTTCTACAACTAAGAAAAAACAGATGCAGAAATACAAACAGTGTTACTGAAAGGATCAGTTTTGAAGGTAAACTTTAGATATATATTACTTCTATAGAAAATTTCATTAATCATATTTATTTTGCAAGTTCTAACAACTGAACTTTTAGATGCAAAACAATCTTAAAATTAATTTTGGCAATTTTTAAAATTTTCTATTACTGCTGTATTAATGCTAGAGTATTTTCTATCTGAAACCTAAGAAAGCCTAAGAAGTTTGGATTCTGTTTTAATTATTTCATACTTAATACCAAAAAAAAAAAAAAAAAAAAAAAACTATGATGCGAATAATCATGAAGCTACATGTAAACACCTTTTGCCGGAAGTAATCATACCGAAGGAAATTCTTCGTCGGTACACATCCACATATTCTTCGCAGATATCCATTGAACCTATAAAAGAGAACAATAAACTTCTAATTTGAAGATGATGTAGTTATATATAGGTTTATTTTAATAAGATCATTTTCAACTGCGAAATACAAAATATATTAAATTACATATCAAATACAGAAAATCGTGATTTTTTTTTTTCCATTTTTAGTTACCATCCACCATTAAACTTGATTCAGTGATATGATCAAAATTTTCTTCGTCCTAACTAAACCTGATATAAATATTTTGAAAACGAATTCCGGGACTCGTTCCTTCTCGAAATAAGTAATGCGATCCATTATAAACGACGTCGTGTCTCAGAAGTCATCGTCTCTTAGGTATTTAACTCTCTATCTATCACCATCTAATCTAATGCATCCCCTGCTACTAGCGCTATCGTTCACGATTAGTTATTCATCTGAAAGGATATTAAAGGTTTGCATCATAACTTACATTGATTAAGCCGTGTTTCAACGGACTGACTAAACCCACATTTGCACTTTCCTTCCCGCTACGCGATACTTGATGGACAGGAAGGATGAATGGCGAGGTTTATTAACTAATATGGGAGGTTTGGCAAATATGGCTACTCGACAACGCTCGGAATACTATCATTAATCATATAACGATATGCAACAGATATATAAATTTATACTAATATTGTGCGCTGAAGGATTCTCTTAAAATTTAGTTCTGCGAAATGAGATTTGTCGTAAATTATCTTCGATGGAGCTCCCTAAGTCATGCACAATGAGATTAATGCGGAATCTCGACGATGGGGACTCGTAACCATGAAATCCCTAGGGACAGGTGTTGGAGTCAGCGGGCTTGCACCGATTTGGTAGGATGGATATTGAATTTTTTTGTTGAGTTTGGTGAATCGTTTTAAAATTGGCATTTTTTAAAATTGGAATTCACTAAGGGAACACGACGTTTTTTTTTTCTTAAAACCTTCAATATGATTAAAAGCCAGTTGTTGAATTACAAAATTAATTCTACCATTGTCTTGAGGGATCTGTGGAAACATTTAAAAAAAATCAGTGAACTGTAATATGAAAGAAATAAACTCATTTTACGTCTATTTTTAGTGATAATTAACTGTATATATGTCTTGTATTTACTTCTTTTATAAATGTATTTTATTACCCGTACAGCTCCATTTTTTTAGATATTCATTGAATATGAAAATAATCACATAGAATTATAATAGACATTTTGCTGTTGATGTAAATGTCTATAGGAAGTATGTGTTTGCATGAAAATTTACAAAAACATAAGTTTCATTTGCATTAAAAATGATATATAATAGTTTTATGTTCCTACTCAAGCCAAAGAGCAAGTCTGCACTTTAACATGTCTACAAGAAAAAGTTTGTGTATAAAATTCCTTATATATTAAATACATTTATTCATTATGTTTCAAAATATTCTCAATTATATAACACGAAAAGAAATACGTATGTACAGTACTCTCTTGATAATCCGACAAATATCGGACCAGAGCACCGCCGGATTACCGAAAACGACGGATTACTGGAAATTACAAAAGCTACTAGTACGTATTATTGCACAAAATTAACACTGTAGAAGCAAAGTTCAGACACATGAAACAATTAAAACTGCATATTGTATATATATATATATATATATATATATATATATATATATATACAATACTGTGTAAATTATTTGAGACAAGCTATTTTTTTGGTAGATGTGTTGAAAACCACTTCAAACCGATTTTATCTGCTTAGAGTGAGTGTGACTGATCGACCTAACTAGTTTTAGTGTTGAAGTACGCACCTATTCTTCAGTTGTGAGTCTTTTGAGTGAAATAGTTAATTGTTAATGTTTGCTCTCCCTTTCTTTCATGTGTTCAAAAAGGGATATAACTCCAAGAAAGCGTGATAAAATTATAGCTTTTAAAGATTAATCTTCTATAAGAGTTAGAGAAATAGCTTCTTCAGTTGGTGTAGGCTAATCTTGTGTTTCAAAAATCCTAACTTCATTCAAAAATGCGGATCAGCTTCTCCAAAAGGGAAAGGAAGATGTGGGCACAAGCAGTGATAAAATTCTAATCAGAAATACCAAAATTAATCCAAGAAAAACAAGCGTAGACCTTCAAATGGATTTATGATATCTGGTTTTGATGTGAGTAACTGAACTCACATCAAAACCATGAACTCACATAACTGAACTAGGGCGTAGACTTCTGGACGCTGGCCGTAAGACCACGAAGATAAACGAAAAAAACAGTGTTTAACGCCTAACATGAAGAAAAAACGCTTATCATGGAAAAGAAAAGTGCAAATCGTGGACTGCTGACAACTGGAAGAAAGTTTTCATTGATGAAACTCGTTTATTTGTGCAGGGATTCATTTCAGCTGTGAGACGAAGGATTGTAAACCTTAAAGACAAAACCATATCCAACAGCCTGTAAAACACTCACTGAAGTAGATGTTTCGGGATTTCGTATGGCAAAAGATACTGGTAGCTTAGTTCCTGTTCAAGGCATGATGAATTCTACTAAATGCTTCGAAATATTACGGCAGAAGATGGTTCCATTTATGAAAACCTTTGATGAAACAATTCAACATGACTTGGCTCTTGATATTAATTCAAAACTGGTAAAAATTGTTATGATGGAAAATTAAATTACGTGCTTGGTTGGCCTGGAAATTCATCAGACCTAAATCCCATTGAGAATTTGTGGAATACTGTGAAGGGGCGTTTAGGTAAGATGGATTGTACAACAAAAGAATGCTTGATAAATAATGCAATTTAAGTGTGGTTTCGTGATGATGAACTCAAGAACATGTGTACTAGGAGTGGTGGAGTCAATGCCAAAGCAACTGCAAGTGATTATTTCTGCTAAGGAAGGGCATACGTCATACTAGAAACTGTATTTTAAATGTATGGATTGACTAAAAGCAAAGTTTTCAAGTGATTTTTCAAAAAAAAAAAAAACAGCGATTTTTTTTTTTACTTTGTACCAATTAATTTGTACAGGTATATATATATATATATATTCAGCTTTGTATTGATAGGCTACGATATTCTACTAAGCAGAAGGCAAAAATAAATATCTACATATAACATATACTTTCTATTTGTCTGTGCTGAAATCGTAGGGTTATTGGAGGGATGGAAAGGTTAAGTGTCCAATTACGGAGCAAATGGTATATATAATATATGTGTGTGTTTCTCCTAGAGTTAAGGAATCTCAACTCTGTTAGAAATATAGCCACAGTAGCTTAGTGGGTCATAGTCGAGAACTGGCCGGCCGGCGTTGTTTTCTTCGAGTCTTGATGCCCTTATGGACCCACCATGTTGAAAATTCATGCCAATTTAATCATTCGAGACTCCAAATTCTCCAAATGGTATGGTGAGGAATTTTGAGAGGGAGGTACCAACTTAGGTGTTGTCCACATCACTTGACTGATGCTCAAAATTACGATGTCCGTCCCCAATAGTCCTCGTGTTGCTTGTAAGTGTAACGTTAAAAAATAAATCTGCGAGAAGTAAGCAAATGATGTACGAATACTAAACGATATTAATTACCTATATATATCTGTAGTATCGTTTTTAGGAATCCTCCCGACAATTTCGATATTGAAATCAGGTTAAAATAAATATTACTTTGAATCGATATTTATTAGGCATTTATTTTCTCTAAACTGGGTCATATTCAATAAATTTATTTATAAGTGGAACTTCATGTTATTTGAGTAACGAATTGGATTCGTTATTAATGAGTGATGTCATGACGCAATTAATATTCAGTCAAGAAAAATCTTTAACCATTTTATTCTAGCTTATTGTGAGTTAAATCAAATTAAATTATTAATACGGAGCATTTATTTAATTGCATCCTTACTTAAATATTAGAATTGAGAACATTCTACTTAATAACATTAAATAGTAAGGTTAAATTAATCGAATCCGATTCCGATAGATTTTTTATTACTGAATTTGAGTCAATAATACACTCTTAGAGCGTCTCCCCTCCATTTCCCTGGACCTATTATATAATGTGTTCATTATTACAGCTATCTTCTCTTATATCTAATCTCCCTTATATCCACATCCAATCTCTCTAATATCCACATCCAATCTCTTTATCTTATAATTTCCTATTCATTACATTTCTTATACAGCAATGTTGATTTTCATAAGTCATAATTCTATCACAAGGATAAGTTTTCATTCAAATCAAAGAAAAATCGTTGAGAAGTAACCCCACAGGCTAGTTAAATGGAACGTGAAAACACGTTATTTACGTCTGCTGATGTATTTAATTATTTGTCTCTTTCATAGATATTTGTGACAAAAAGTGATAAAATTGGGGGCATAATTAGAAAATGATTCATTGTGCATGTGGGGAACATTTCTTATGTCACGAAAAATAGAAAATACGCTCACGCATGCAATTTTACAACCCAACATAAACATACAATACTTTAACTCAAAACTCTTGTTTTGGGATGGAGATCACCTGGATTCCAATGACTTGGAATCGTGCTAGATGTTTGCAATAAAAACCTTTTTGATTTGATTTAGAAAGTCTATTAGCTCTTTTTTTTTCAAAATTAATTTCTTGTTTTGATTCATTAATTATTTACTGCTTATTTTGTAGTTCATGAATTGTGGTCGAGGTAGCCTAGTGGTCATGGTCGTAGACTCGCGGCCGACTTTGTTTTCGTCCAGTCGTGGGGTTGAGCCTTGATGCTACTAAAGACTCGCCGTGTAGCAGGTCTTTAGTGGCTCAAAGCTGCACGCACGTTAAATCTGATCACGGTCCTAAGTCCTCCCGTTGCGTGGTGTGGAAGTTTGTAGAGAGAGGGGCAAGCTCAAGTGTTGTACTCGTTGCTTGATAGAGACTCAAAATTACGAGGCCTGTCGCAAATAGCCGTCGTGTTATTTCTCAGGGTGACGTTAATAAACAATAACAGAGTATAAATAATAATAATGTTAAAAGCATCTTAAATACATATGACACAAATCACAGTTTCGGATTATCAACTATTTGAACTATAAGAATATTATTCCTTGCAACCTTCAAACAACTTAAAGGTTTTAATCATTTCTCATTTGTGTTAATTGTTTCATTTTATGTTAAAATAACTCGGCAATCCAGACAGCAGAAAAGTAAGAGTAATTAAATTAAGAGTAAGCCCGATTCATGCTTTGATTTTTTAAGTGTTTCACTAAGGAAAATGACAAGTATTAGGCAGAGCCATTTACTTATATCAATCAGAAACACTAGAGGAAGAACTGATTGGTCAAGGGCATTTCTCTTGACGACTCGGATCGAATTCAATTTAAGAGCGCTGATATCTGATTACCAGAGCGCTCTCTTCCGTTAGTACTCTCTTATTTAAGAACCCAAATTAGATCGTGTATCTCCATTTTCAGTGGTCCCTAGGGTCCCTTTGGATCTACATAGTCTCTTTATTATAGAAAGTAGTCTGTCATTTTGTTACTCGTTTCCTTAAGTGTAGTGTTGTAGAGATTTTGAACCTTTTGGATTTGAGACATTTCAATGTTCTTCATGCAATATATGTTTAAAAGAATATAAACTTATTTTTTGAACTCACATTTTAAAGGAGTTTTTGATTTGTGAAATCGATGATATTGATTTAGAACCGATCGTATAGAGTATTTTTTTCTTTCGGAGAATCCGTGGAGCTCATTTTAAAAACAAATCCAATTGCATTCGATGGAAATGTAGTTTTTGAAAATTACTCAAATCTTAGATGTTTGCTTACGTTTTCTTAAAATTGTAATTTACGGCTTTTTTTCTCACTTTAATAAATGCTTCGATTTGTGGTCGTTTTCAAGGCAAATATTCCGTTATACTTTGTTTAAATTCATTTTTCTTTCAAAAGTTCTGTTTTCTCAAAAATTAAAAACATTTTTCACATCAAAACAGAAAAAAATTACTTTATGAAATTTGGAAACTGTCTATGATTCTTCTTACACTCGTAAGAATGTTAAGAATATTTTGAAATTAAAAGTATATAATTTTATTAAAAATAGCGAAAAGGAAGTCTAATTTTTCAATTAGCAAAACAGTAATTTTTTAAGAATAGTTTTCCATAAAAAAAAACCCTGTTAAGATGGTATAATCTAAAGTAATTGCTGTCTAGAAATATCAAACAAACGTGATAAGTTTTAATCTCATTTCTTGTGATTTTATAAGTATATTTTTTAAAAAAAATCTTTAAAAATAAAAGAATGTCTAGACAAGTTTAGATCGAAAGTTGTTTTTTTATAAAAAAAAAAAAAAAAAAAAAATCTTAAACACCACTTAACTTAGTCTCTAGTTGCAGGAAGTATATAAAAATGTTTTGAAATTAAATTGCGTGTTTTGTCTACTTTGTAAGGAATAGTAACATTATTTTGTTATACTTTTCGAAATACATGAAATATGGATCAAGGAGTACATACACGTAGAATATCATTTTTGAAGATTATAAACTCTTTTTAATGATCATGACTGAAATTGTAATGAAATTATTACCAAAATGTTAAAAAAAAAAGATTTCTTTAAAAAAATTAATAATGTGAGTCCTGCTTTAAATATCTATTTCTTAAAATAAGGAACTAGAGATTGATACGGCCACTTTTATTTCAAACTGAAACTCTGAAGGTTGTAATGAAGTTTAAAATATTTTTTAAAAAAGAATCAAAAACACGTGCTTATTAATTCCATCTTTCCTCTTTTACTGTTTAATAGTATTTCGTATTTCTCTTCAGACTTATTACTTTCAAATTTAAAATTTTGCAAAACACTTTTTTGCAGGTAATATGGCTAGGGGAGATAATTAGGCCACTTCCCTATTTTTCTCGAAAAATACATTTCTATCAAGCTTTACTTCTTTTAAGCTAAAATAGCATTGAAACCACATTATCTACATCTATAGGTTTCTAAAAACACTATATTTCATGTATGAAACATAAACGATTTGAGAAAATTTATCACATTACTGAAGAGCATTTAAAAAATTTACAGAATCAACAATGCATTGCGTTTCTTTGATTCCTCAACCAGCCCCATAAGAGATAAACTTACCTTAACAAAACAATAGAGATCTCGTGTAAACAATGATAACCTCGTCCTCAGGAAAGGTTACTCGACGAATTTCACTCGGTGTACTGCTATACTTCTTGGCTTCTCAGTGTACTGGTATAGCTTCTTCCCGACCCTACTTTTTTTTCAAAGAAGTAGACTCATCTATCTGTTGGCTAACTTTGAAATTAACCCTGGAACTGTCAAATCCCTGCATTATCTGCAATCACATTATGTTTAAGTGTTTTCTCTTGAAATTAATATTTCATGTTAAAGTTGCTAAGTAACGTACGAGGGTAGCTCAAAAATACTTGTATTTGCAGGCGGATGAAATCATTAAGGTAAATTATTGTTACCACTGAGTACTCCATCTGTCATATGGAACCGAAACAAATTTGACATTGATTCATAAGTTAGTTTTGATTTGGTAATCATTTGCCGCCAAATCAAAATTTGATTGCTGCTGTATCGAGTTATCATCGTCGGTGATAAATGGATTCATCACCATACACCGAAAAACAAGCAGCAATCAAAATAATTGATACTCCAAAGAAGGCTAGAAGGATTTCTTCGACCGTAAAAATTATGGCAAAGAATTTTTAAAGTGCGAAAGACGCGTCATAAACACGAATACAAGTAGATAGTTGGCTTATGAATCTTGATGCTCACTAAAAACAAACCATTTTCGATGCTACGAGCACATCTCTTGGAATTTTTGAAGACTTATTGAACGACCTTCGTAAAGTTATAGCAATATTAGTTATAGATTAAGTGATATTGAGAGTTTTTTCCGTATAATAATGTAGAACTTCATTTGCACTAAAATAGCTCTTTTTAACAAAGAATTATTAATTTAATACACGGCTTTTATAAAGAATTATTATGAATATAATACTTGCACTCTTTCAGTCTGATACTCTTAGAAATAGTACGTAGGTATAATATTTATCATAAGGGCTTTTGGACGTTATTGAGGTTTTTGGTTTTATGAATGTTAGAGAAAGTAGCGAAAATAATGTCTTCGAAACTTTCTACATAAATAAGCCTCGGCTGAAATTGCATTTTCATAGAATAAATCCAAGATATATATCACGATGGCATCATATATTGCTCTTCAGACCTTGTATACATTTATAGTTTAAGTCGGTAGAAGCTTTTTTTGGCTGTAAATAATTTGATTAAATGAGATTTTATTTTTAAAATTTTTTACTATGCATTACTTTTCCGTTTCTTAAAAGATGCTTGAAAGTTATTTGACCTAGAAAACTTTATCGACTATTTTCTTCAGATAGTTATTATTAAAATATAAGAATCGGTATAGGTTTTTTTTTTTTTTTGTTTTTTTAAGCGAGATTCGTTTTTAATTTTTAAAGTTACTTTTTATGAAGCTTGTTTCTTAAATGCTGTACTAAAAAACTTATCAAAATACAAAATATTGTACGATTTTATTCAATATTCAGCTAATTGACATAATAAATCAATTTATTGAATTGAATTTATATATATAATATATAAATTCAATTCAATAAATGGATTTGGAGTTTGTATTCGTTATATTATGTGATTGAAGTTTCTCGTTTTAAAGTACCGAATTCAAATTTGATAAACATTTTTATGTAATTAAATTAGGCTACTTCTCTAATATTAGTATAAGTTTATATTTTTTTTTATTCGTGCACTCGTTATTAATATTGAGTCCTTAATTACATTTGTCTCATTTCCATCCAAATTTAATAGCGATGTTGGATATGGATTGGACATTGTACTTAGAAGGCCATCAAATAATAACTCTAGAATTTAGCTGACATGTGCACAAGACGCCTTATGGCCATGGAAAAGAGGAATTATTTTGGATGGCCAAGTTGGGGAAGTGCTCGGGAGGCAATGTTGTATTTAATTCAATGAAGTACATCTGTTGTAGCCTACCCCAGTTTGGTGTGATGAAAATTTATGTTGATAAATATTTAGATATTTTTAATAAAAACAAAATGCTCCCCTAAATAATATAATATTAAGAATCCACTCAGTTTTAAATATACAAGAGAGGAAAAATTAAAAATATATTATGGGAGGAAAAAATTGAGAGTTGCAAAAAGAAATAAATACTGTTTAAAAATAAGCTGGTCTATGTGGAATAATAGAGACAGTGTAATATGATATTAAAAAAGGGATACCTTGCTATCTGAAAAAAAAGTTATTTCAGTTTGAGTATTACATTCTTTAAAGTATAATACCAAGACAAAATCTGGATGATACTTTTATCAGAAAGAAGATGACAGTCATCTGCCAACGAATGCCTTTTATTAAAATTTTTGTTTATTATAAGGACATTCATGATTTTTATTCCGGATTTTCTTCAGTTTTTAAGAAATAAATTTCCTTTGTTATAATATCAACAAAATCTTTATTAGGAATTTTATAACTTTCCTCGAAATTTTGTATTGTATAAAGATATATTTTCAGGCAATTAGTATGGAAAACACGTAACTCTTTCATTAGTCTGTTGAAAATCATGCACAAAACAGAAAATGATAAAAAATTTGATATTTCAAGCTCAAACATAATCATGAGCACATTCCGTTGGGTAATGGTAAAACAATGGTCTTAAAAACAGAATTCACATAATCTCTCTCTGTCTCTCATCACATGTTTAAATTCCCTTTCAGTTTCTTATTTACTTCGTTTTCTGGGTATTTTTCCATTGGTCTCAGGTCATTGGCATTCATTTGGTCTTAGAATATTCTTCCATTTATATTTAATGCATATATTTTGATTGTATTCTATTTTGTTACTCGCGAGAAAAACAAATAAAGAAATATTACATATTACTTTTAGCTTTCACCAGTTTTGCTTAAATATTTTTTCTAGTATGTATGTAAATGAATTTATATTCCTTTCTATCATACAGGCTTATTAATATACTATGAAAATAGTAAACAATAGTTTAACTCTAAAATTCTACGTATATTTAAAACTCTCTTCTTTCTTATCATACTGTAGAGATCATTCACATTTAAATCAGCTATTTGCAGTTTGCCATGATATGCGTACAGGAGGTTTTTATAGACAAAACTAAAGATGAAGTTTTCCCTTAAAAGAATGTGTCTAACAAAGCATTCTAAATTAAACTGTCGTTTTATGTTTTATTTTAATATTGAATTTTTTTTTGTGCCAGCTGGTCAAATAAAATTTTTTAACAATTTTCTGCCACGTGATGCTTGCCGATAAAAAGTTATACTTTAAAAGTACAATTTCTATTAAATCATTTAATTGATCGAAATGAATCTCAGTTTGGAAATTAAACCTTTATTTATTTATTCACTTATTTTGAGTATATCGACTGAGGCATTTCCATGATTTAAAAATATGAAGAGAATGGTGAGAAAAAGGGGCAAATATTAAACGGATTTTCTAAACAATGGTGCTACTACAATTTTTGTCACGCAACTATCAAAATATTTTGTTTTTCTTATTTTAGTTTCCTTTTTAGCGTGCGTAAGAATAAAACACACTAAACAACTACATATTTTTAGGAGTTAGATTTCAAAAATATTTTACAATACTTTAGTGCACTAAATTTTGTGCTCTAGAAACGAAATGTCTGTTTATTTGCGTTGTAAAATTTTTTATTTCTATATGGTAAATGTAATAGGGAAACGGCCCATAATGTACTAATATTGGTACACCGGTCGTCAATTTTATGACTGGTAATTCTCCAATCGAATCAAAGTGGCAGCGGTAGCCTAGTGGTCATAGAAGAGCATTCGCTGTCGGCGTAGCATTGGTCGAGTCGTGGGTTCGAGTCCTGATGAGTGTGAAGATTCGCCGTGCAGTAGGGCTAATGCACGTTAGTTCGGATAGAGATTCCAAGTCATCCCGATGGCGTGGTGGGAAATTATTGAGATGGAGGTATCGTTCTTATCACTTGGCCAAAATCACGAGGTCCGTCGCCAATAGCCCTCTTGCTGCTTCTATGCGCGACGTTAATAGACAATCACCTCCTCACTCAATTAAATCGTAGGTGTAAATCTTTTATATAAAGCAAAATTCTTACAACTCGATATAGATAACATTCTTGTTCAGATTAACAAAAAAAAAAATTGTATGATAGCTATTTGAAACAATGCTCTGAAATATTATGTTAGTGCACAGAATTCTTTTCCTCTTAAAGATTTCGATGGATTTAGTTAAAATATGTAAGGGGGAAATTAAGCACTTTTTAATCTTGTGAGATATGTATCACTTAAGATTTTTTTCATTGAAATTCCAAAAAGTGACCGAACAGGGAATCGTATCACAAAGCAAGTTTAAATATACTTTGTCTCATGATCTCCAATCATTTCTTTGTTGCCTCCCAAGCATGCTCTGAGGCGAAAAAGTCCCAAACAATATTGCCATGAAATGAATCGTTCTTATTCCGCACATTTTTTTTTATTTGTGTAGTTATTTCCGTTGCATTACAAAATCTTTGTAAGACATTGAATTTGCGGAAGAGTTGATATGATCCAAATTAAGTTTTTGTGTGTGTGTGTGAAATTCCGAAATAGTTTTTTTCCTCCTTAAGTCCACTTGATCGACGTTTCGCTTGAAAACTCGGCACTTTCTCACTCCGTGTCGAGCCCAGAATCGATCCTGTCGACTTTTCTTCTCCCTGGAGAGATCCACAATCCAATTAGGGGACTGAGGGCGATCTCTAGATTCCACAGCGGACGGAATCGGGTTACGCAGAATTGGATTATTGCATCCGCTCAGCATCCAACGAATTCCCGTTTTTTTTTCCCATCCCTCCACACCATTGGCGATCATTTGTGTATGTGCTCGGGGGAAGATGCCACTTCTGTGTTTCCATTTTTCAAATTTTCCGCTTCCAGGATCACGAATAAAACGCGTGCTTCGGTTCACGCGACTTTTGCTTTTAAGGCCCTCCCCTTCACGAAGGCGCGAGGGTTACTTCCACTTGCTACGGGGGCAATTACTTGGAAGCAGAAAAGCTTTTGTTAGCGCTTTTGCGTTCGTTCATTTTTCATAATTTTTTACGTGACAACGCCTCCGTGTCAAACACCTGTCTTTTTCGTCTATTCGTAAAGTGACACAATCATCGATAAAATTTGATACGCTTCGAGTGGTGTCCCGTTTTTTTTTTTTTTTTTTTTTTTTTTTTTTTTTCACTGCATAGTTTACGACTTTTACCTCTATACGATGGTTGTCCCTACCAAAACTAATTGAAAACATAGTCTTATAAAAGTTTTTAATCTTGTTGGGAAACAAATCGATCGAAGTTGATTGCAGGAGTAGGAGTGTAAGTTTTTCCTTTCACCTAAATGAAATATATGTATCTTTCTGAGAAGAATTTGCAACGAATTATATTTCAATTCCTCTGAAAGGAAAAAGGTTTCATTTATACAAGAGGTTAAGTTATGATCAAGGCTATAAAATATTTTCTTGTGAATGAATGTACGACATTTTTAAATCACAGGTACTTTGTATCTGCAGAATTTTAGTTCAAGAAAGGAATCATTCTTAAATCGAACAAAAAAACAAATTTATTTTATTTCTTTTAATTCGCCTTACTAACAACCATTTTAACCAAATAAAGTCTTCAAAATTGTTTTTTTTTTTTATATCTTGATGAATATCTAAATCTGGTAATTTAAATAGTACCTTCATTACATACGCTTTCTTTTCCTATTAGCGTCATGATAAAGCAATGAAGCTAAATTGCATAGTGAAGATTGGTCTCTGTAATGAATTGTAAGCTTCACACCTAACTGGTGAATGAAATTCTTAAAATTTGTTGAACATAAACACAGAAGGCAAGAATTATATTAATTATATTATTACAAAGCTTGAAGTTTAAAAACAAAAACAACCAATGAAATTAGGGTTACATTTTAAGCAAATTAAACACTCTAACTACACAATTAATATTATATTTCAAAATTTTAATTATTCTTAAATAGAGATTTATTTTATCGCTAAATATCACACATAAATTAATACAATGAAATAAGCCCACAAATTATAGTTCAATTATTAAATAGAAATCTTAAAACTCCATATTTTCAAATTAAATAAATTGTCTTTCAACTGACTTCGGATTTTTCGTTAATCTATGTTTCTAGCATTACTGTAGTAGGGAGAGCTAATTTCGAGAATCCTTCGCAGAAAGAGAACCTTGAGATGATTAAAAGGATTGAGGATTAATCCAGTCGTCTGCTTCCTGAAGGGATTACGCTTCATCAAGACGGGACTCAAATGAGTGATTATATTGGTCAATTAACCTATAACATGATTGGAGGATGATAGAAAAGTTCGTCTCTAATAAGCTATTGATTTTAAGTATAGTGTCAATTACTTACTACTGGCACATAGTGCTTTCTTCATTCGAAGTATACTGCTCTAAATATGAATTATTTCAATGACTTCATTTTACATATGAAAAGAAACACTTTATACTGTAATACAGAAATAGAATAATTTGAAACTTTCGTTGTTGTTTACTTCGGAATAAATTTAGAAGTATCATAACTCTCTCACAATTCATAGGGGAAGTGGGAAGGGTGATCAGCATTAACTTCATTGCCTAAAGGAGGAAGTTTACCAATGCTTATGTATATCAGAAATCGAAAGTTAAAATACAAATACTAGAAATATTTTAACTTACACAATGTAGCATGATTTTTAAAATGAATTCAAATACTCTTGGGACTTAAAATACATCATTTCGAAGTTTCTTTCTCCCTCATTTTATATCAATTCATTCATCTTCATTCTAAAAAAAAGTATTAATTCATTGTCAATTAGAATTAACACTTGAGGGGTTGTATAAAAATTTTGTCGATACTGTGTACTTACAGTGTTTTTAAACCTGTTTATTTTTGGAGTATATTCTTGAAAAACAAAAAAAGGTTTGCAGTTCAAACTTAATTTAAGTTACACAATATCGGTGTTTATATATTTGGCGATAAAAATTTTTTAAAACGGATATTTAAGGCTGTATATTCTTATAGATAAACAGATAATAGCTGATCGATAAATAGAAGAAAATTTATTAGATAATACAACGTAACGTGGTATACAAACTTGAAAAGATTTCCTGACATCCATGGCTTAAGCAACTTCAAAGAAATTATCTTAGCTACAAAATATAAAAGAGAAGAAATTCATGTTTTGAAGCCATTGTGTTCTGATTCTGATTCCAGCAAAGATCCATTGAACGAAATCATTTCAATTTCTGCACGTTAAAGCAAAACTAAACTTCAAATTCCTAACATGAAAGTTAAGAGAGTACGATAATTCTTCCAGTATCGTTCTGACAACATGGCTGAAGTTCAAAATTACACAGCGTCTCCAATACATTTCGTGTAGCTTGTAATGAAAGATTTATGAAATCCAATCAAAATAGCTATTCATACATGAATTTAAACCTTCCTGTTTAATTTTGTTAGTATTTCCATTTTGGTTTGCAGCAACTCTCGTCAACAACACTATCAGAAGTTAAAACGCCTTACTTAACCCATCCAGAATAGCTGTCTTTTCAGCCTGGTTGGTAGGAGCTCATTCTTCAGACCCAATGGTCCAGGATTCGAGACAACGTTGCCTCATCAAGGTCAACTCACACTCTCTCCCTCCTAGGGGTCGGAAAACCACTAGCCGCCGAAGTGGTGACTCAGAACTTGAACACTAGATGGCAGCACAGCCTATACCTACTGATTGCATATGCCCCCTCCGTAAAACACTTGCCTCTGTTTATATAACTAAGACAAACGCACTCTAAATCACGACTAGTGATGTTCCGGCTCTGGTACACGTGCCAATTCAATTGCAGTAATGGCTGACCAAATCAAAAAATAACCTTCTGTTCAAACCAATGTTTCTCTTCGTATCATCACAATGATACCGGAGGGGGATTATTCAGTGACTCTCGTCAACAACTCTATCAGAAGTTAAAACGCCTCATTTAACCCAGCCAGAAAAGATGTCTTTTCAGCCTGGTTGGTAGCAGCGCATTCTTCGGACCTACTGGACTAGGGTTCGAAACAACGCCACCGCATCAAGGTCACAACTCTCACCCCCTCCTCGAGGTCGAAAAACCACGGGCCGCCGAAGGTTCCTCAAAAATTTTATCAAATTTTGATTTCTTATGAAAGATTTACTCAAACAAAATACAAATCGCAATTCATATGTGAGTTAGAACTATCCTGTTTAATTTTATCATTATTTCCGTTTTGATTCCCAATCTTTCGTTAGAATAAATCGTCTGTATATTTCAGGAAGATCACAATCATGAAACAGTAATTTAACAATACTGAGTGTTTGCTACATTTGATTGTGAATAATATCCACATGTATAAATATATTTATATTAAATAGAATTTTACTATTCTCCAGAACTAGACTCGTAACTATCAAATTACTTCAAAGTTCAATTCAGCAATTTATCAAAAGCCAAATATTTTACAATTTCTGCTCACGCAGCGAACGCAAGATAAATTAAAATTCCCGTACACTACTTTCTACAGCGTTTTAAACTACCCTTTTGGAATTTATATTAATAATACGAATATATTTTCCGAAATGAATTTCACTAATGCATCAGCTAATTCATGAGGCAAGATTCAGCTTCAATTACAGACTGATACGAGTATTAGTTCGTCAAACAGACGAATATAATAGTTTTATTTGAATGCTAAGCCAATTATCAAAGTAATTTAAATTGGTTTTTAATTATCCTGTGAAATAACCTTTGCTCCGTTAGAGTGTAAAATTGCCTGGCATTCTCCATGGAGTCCTATATTTGGTAGAAACGTGAACTAACCAGCTGTCGAAAAATCAATTTCTAAGCCACGTGATTTCGAAACGGCTATAGCTGAATTAGAATTGCTTTGAATGGATTTCAAGGGCTCGGGCAAATTTTAATCGCATTACTTTGAAAATGCCAGGTGCTACAGACGGTTTCATTAACAACGAAGAGTTTATAAATTTTAATTTGTGTTATGGACTTAAATCTTGAAGTATGATAAATTATAAAACAGTTTTTAATGCATACGAAACTTAAATTAAATAGTTTTAATTCATTGTTTTATTGCAAATCGCTGTCATTTTTTATTTTTGAATTTTCACCATTATGTTACCTGGAAATTATTTCTTGATAAGATTTAAACTCTTTAAAATCAGAAGTAAAATTTTATTTTAACTGACATGAATTAAGTTTTAAAATTTTTTAAAGTTTTGAAACTATTATTTATCTTAAAATAATACTATCTGAATAATTCAAAGGAATTTAAACCGATTCTCTAAGTTTATAAATTTTTATGGTTACTCTTAATGCTGCATCTCTAAAAGAATTAAATTTTTAAATTGAATAAAATAATTGAAAAGCTGTATTTCTCTCTGTATTTTGATACTTTTGAAAACTGTTAAGATTCTGCAACGTTTTACATTTGAAACCAGTTAGATTCATTGCAATTGCTATATTTCGGAGAAAATAGCGATTACTTTTAGTTCAAAGAAAAAAAGATTTTGCATTCCTGATTGCGACATTACTCTCGACCCTTTTTGCGATATAAACGTAGCAAAAAATGGTCGTGGAGGATTATAAAGTTAATAAATGACTGTCATATTCAGTAAACTTGTTTAAATCTTCACGTCTAGTGATGTTTCATTACGTATTCCATTTTCCTAGCTAAATCAGGAATGAAAAGAAAATAATAATGGAAATCAGAATGTATTTAACTCAAATTTTTAATAAAAAAGGGCATACTTCAATGTAATAATCGTTATACTAAATATTTTGTGATAGGTAGTTCAAATCTGTAGCTGGCGCAAGTGAATACATTCAGCTATTATTATGCTTTACTTAGTGAAACTTTTAATTGGGAAAGGAAACTGTGCTCTCTTGATTAAAAATAAAGTAAGAATTTTAGATTTTTAATGTTCATAAACTTTTTTAGTATGCACATGTGGTCAAAAATTGTAATCACAAATAATACATTAATTAAAATGCAACTAATTCATAACATTGAATAACTGGAACTATGATGAAATAAAAACTTTAAACATAAATGAAATAAAGTAATTTAACTCTAAGATGTTTCTTATATAATGTCATAAGTTGACAGAAGATTCTCGTATTATTTCACTTCAGCAAAAGTATCACATATTACGCTTTTCCAAACACAACTCACTGTAAAAGTATCTTATGAATAAACACTGTTCATATGTCAGTATCATGAAATTATATCATCAATATCACATCAAAACCATTTCTACTGACAAATCACTACTCCTGTTTGTGGTAAACAACAAATAAAACCAAAAGAACAGTTATGAAACAAAATTCCGCTCCAGCAAACGATCCATTGCTTACAAATTGCTGGATTACGCCTGGCAGTAATTGGAAGTGATCCACCCCAAGCAGAATACTATCTTCTGCGGATCAGATCCCCTGAAATCGAAATATAAGGGAATAGCCAGAATGGCAAAATTTTGTGTCCAATAAATGGAAGGGAAGGTAAAAAAAAATGGTAAAATCCCAAGAAGGAAGAAGAATGTCTTACAAGATGGTCGTTTCGGGTAATGACCATGTCAAACGACCAGCCCATTGACTTTATTTTTACTATTCGAGATCTCATTTCCTGAACGTTTTCTTTTCCACGCAAGTGCATTATTCTTTCGCATTTCGGGCGTCCGACTGTTTTATCTCTGGATCACTTTATGTGATCCTTCGTTTTCGGGAACTTTTGTCTTCCGGAAGGGAATGGAACACTTCCGTTCATTCCGAGAAGGGAATGTCAAGTGGCCAAAACGCATTTACATGACGTACATCCGATTTAATCGCTTCTTTGTTACGCTTCTAGAGGATTTTCTGGCAGTTTTTATTTAAAAAGGGGTGACTGATACCTTTATGTTTTAAGAAGCCTTGTTATGCAAATTGTGTTTGAAAAAAATATGCTAAATGGAAGGATAAAATTTTCTAAATAAATTATTAAAACATACATATTAAACGCGAATGTTTTGAAATAGTTAATTCGGTTAAGAATTTATTCTGCTGAGTTTGAATGATACTAATGCTCTCTTTTGCTTAATGTTATTGAATAGAGCCCAAACTCGGAACACTTACTCAGATAAAAAAAAAAAGTTCTGACAATAATATTACATTCTCATCTCACTAATGTATCGAAGAGCAATATATTTTATTTTCGAGTAGATTTTTCTGTCTCAGTCTACATTGGTATACATGTTGTCTCGAACTCATTGATTTTTTTTATAGTTTGTTAAATTTCGTTTGTAGCAACTCCAGTCGAAATAGAGTAATAAATCAGAATTCAAAAAGTGCGCGATGCTGTACGCTCGTCGAATACGAATCTTTTCTTGAAAAAAATTAACCCCACCTTCAGATTTGAGATTTTGAACCATTTTATGTTTGTGTGTACGTCCGTCCAAATGATTAATAAACTGTTTAAAATCCCATTTTCTGTGGTACAATTTAAAATTTATCGATGTTTGTTAAGGAAGTATATATATATATATGGAAAGTTTCTAATTTTTAAAGGAAATTAGAACAAATGTAAATATAGAATGGGTTCAATAACTATCAAGACTGATTCTTGCTGGCCAGCGAGAAAGAGTAAAGGGCTATGGGTAGGACAAATGGAGAAGAATGTTACGCAATCCAGGAGAACTGTTTCAGCTCCCTCCGAGTCGTCGGAATGTGTAAATATCGACAAAGTGGAAGTGTGTTTAGTGCTTGCGTCAAAAGCGAAAATGCAGTGAACTATCGAGCACCGTTGTAGCATAAAATTTTGTGCTAACAAATCCACCACTGTGACTTTCGATCTAAACCAGAGGCACACAAGGTCGAAGTCAAATCATGAATACGTATATTTAAGAAGCCCATAAAATTCTAAGATGGCAAGGAAGCCGTAGAAAATTAAAAACGTTCTAGACGCCGACATCGAGCTGAACTAATGAACATGTGATAAAACTTCCTGTTTCTCTTAACTTCGATCAACTGTTAAGTGTTAGTATGATAGGAGAAGAGTTCAATTTAATGAAATCCATTGTGCATTTAATTGTGACCATTTGGTTGCAATTGCGGAAAGTGAGCTTGAAGTATGAGTTATTATACTACGAGCAGAAGGAATATTGTGGGACGATTTGTCGTGAATTCTTGGAATGTTTGGAGACCATTCCAAATTTTTTTAGACAGAAGAATAACCGGTGATGTAACGCAGATTTCTGAGTATGATCTGGGGGTAAAAAACAGACTCTACATACAAACAATTCTCCTCTAAACATCTCCAGAGAAACAAAAAATGAAAACAACGCTCATTTGAAATCGATGCATTGATGAAATGATTTTTCGTGAAATGATGGGACATTTGGAGACCAGTCTGTGGCCGCGGTAGTCTAGTGGTCATTGTTTCGGATTCATGGCTGGCGTTTTCGTTCAGTCGCGGGTCGATCCATGGCCGCTAAAGACCCATGTGCAGCCGGGGCTGATGCACGTTAAATCTGTCGGGGCTCAAAGTCCTCCCGTAGGTGTAATGTGGAAGTTAGGAGAGTGGGTGTCTGTACCGGTGTCGTCCTCATCACTTGATCGAGGTTCAAAATTACTACATCCGCCTCCAATAGCCCTCGTGTTGCTTCTAGTGCGACATTAATAAAAACTAAACTAAATTAAAATTGGAGACCAGTTTAAACTTTTTAAGCAGATAGATAGCCATGGAAAAGAAACGTGGATTTTTGAGTACGATCTGGAGACCAAAAGACAGTGTAGAGTGGTTCACAAGAAACTCTCATCGACCAAAAAAAAGGCCGCAGAAGCAAATAAAAAATGAAGACAATGAAACGCGTCTTTGACGCGAAAGATGTGGCCCACAAGGAGTTCGCGCCTACGGATAAACAATGAATGGTAAATTTTATGCAAAAGGGCCCGAACGCATAAGGATTAAAGTTCATCGCTACCGAAGGAAAATCATCGATACCTGGATGCTCCATTGCGACAATTTGCCTAGTCACACGTCGCTAATTTAGAGAAAGGTACGGGTCAAACTTAAAATCGTAACTTTACCTCAACCAATGTACAGGTTAGATCTGACTCACGATCATCTTATTGTTCCTTTTTGTTCAAGAAAGAAAGCCTGAAAGGATGTCGTATCGAGACGATGGATGCGGTTCAAGCGGCATCGACGTAGTACATGAACAGCCTTGCGGTTGTCTCTTGCCAGGATACATATGATAACTGGAAAATGCGCTGAAAGCAACGTATTGATGTAGCATGATCATATTTTGAAAATTATTAACTCAGTGAACATATATCTTGAATAAATTTTACAATGGCGTATATCTTTCTGACTGCAGTCTCCGATACGTATTGGACAAACCATTTTATATGACGTAAACGCATGAATTCAATTGAAAATTGGGATATTTTCACGTCAAAAAAATTAATTACAAGTTTGATTAAAAAACATGATTCAGACCCATTGACATTAGACTATGACATCTAAGCAAAAATGATTTACATTCAAAATTAGTGTAGCACACAATTACGTTAGCTCTGTTATTTAAATTAACTGTTTCAAAAGTAACACCCAAAAATGGGAAAACATTTTCTTAGGATTCATGCCTTTGTTCGTAAATAAAAAAAAAGGAAATTTATATTTTTACACTTTTAACTTCATTGTATAAAAATCTACAATACAAGGAATTTGATCTGTGTATTTAATCATCACAACTTGCAAATGTTTCTTAATAGACAGATAATATTATTTTTCTTCATTCTAGCGTGTATGGAAAATTGAGGGTTCAGTGTAAAAGCCAATTAAGCCTTGTAAAAGCCAAAAGTCCAAGTAAGTCTGCAAATTATTTAAGAGAGGGAAATTAAAGTAAAGAAGACACTAAATATTGTCATTGTCTTTTCCCATTGTTTGCCACAAAGGAGAGGACTTAAGTTACATTCGTGCCAGCTTCTTCCTCAAATCAAAACAGCCGTATTCTACCGAGGGGAAAAAAACGAAGAAAAGTTTTTTTGACAATTTTTTGCACTGTTTATGCACCAAATATCTCTAAATTCTGTCTTTCTTCGTTTTCCAACACTATGCATTAAATGTAATTGAGTGAACTGAGATTGATAGTAATATTTATTTTATCAAATGTTATTTTACAAAACAATCCAATTAATCTCTTGAAAACACTATGAAGATTACACTAACGATTACTAAATAATTTCCATTGACTTGAAGCATTATGAAAGGCGTCAACATGTCCCATCCCCAATATATATATATATATATATATTTCCTAATGCTTTAATATAGTACTATTTAAACCATGAATATTAGGCTCAAACATATCTTATATGACTTTTCTCCATTGTTTTTTAATTGAGTATATAATTATATATGTGGACCAAAGTATCTGTAAATAATAATAATTGCAAGCTCTTAAAACTTTTTAAATACCCCTGTCACCAGCACTCTTTTTTAATTGGTTACTAGCTTTTTAAATTACTTTTTCAAAAAATAACTTTTTGATTTCATTTGACAATTTTTTAAATCGGTGTATTTCCCGATTTCCTTTCTCGTTTTGTAAAACAATTTTGCTACACTATTGCTCTGTTTTCTTCAATAGCATCCGCACAGATATCTTGGTCTTATTTTCTCACTAATTTTGGTTCCTGTTTTTTGTTTGTTTGTTTGCTTGAGCACCGATAACGAAACGTGTCCCTTGTTCATCAACAATACATGCGAGGAAACAAGTCTGAATACACTTTAAAAGATACGTTTCGTTGAAATGAAAAAAACGCTGAAAAGAAATACGGAAAACATTCAGTCACTTAAACAAGGCCCGTAAACATATGAAGGAAGAAAATAAATAAGAGAAAGCAAGCCTTTATCCATCTCGCCGTTTCCCTAGTGACATTACTTCTCCTTTCAAAAAACTCCGGAATCGAATCTCTGATTTGACTTTACATCCGAACGCTGTGTTAAAACAACCATGCCACGTGGTAAAGTCTCACTTTTCGGCTGTTATATCAACCTTTGCCTAGCATTCCAAACATGATTAAGGTCTTCCTCCCAGGTCTGCATCAGCAGGAAGTCCTGGCATAAGCTCAGTAAATGGACCATCCCAAGAGCGCTTTTCCCTCTTTTTTTGGGCGAATCCGGAGATCAGGAACCGGGAAAATAGGAGACTGCCTCCCAGATCTGAACAAGGCTTTCGCATTTCGAAGCAGGGAACTGAACATGTAAATCTCGTGCAACCCCAGGGAGCGCTTTGCCTCCCAAATTGAGTTTCCTGTTCTTTCCCTACACTCGTATGGATAAAGGGGGGGGAAAGAACTTTATTTAGTGTTGTAACCAAACAAATAACTGTTGTTTTTTTTTCCGGTCTCGATATTTAGAGTTTTTGGGAGTCTCTATGGCTGTGATACAATGATAAAAATATTCCACGATTCAGAAGATTAGAAATTTAAGATCCAGTACGTGTCAAGACTGACTTCTTTTATTTAGATGTGAATTGTAAATGTTTGTTATTTTGAACTATGAATTTTCTGATAGTAGTTATTTTATCATATCATTCCCAGAAGGATGTTTATAGTATGTTGTAGATGATTGGAGTTGTGACATTAAAATGAACTGCAGATAAATTTTAATAAATAAGAAATAAAAGTAATCTTAAAGTGTTTTCTTAAAAAAGAACAAAGTATAAAAACATCATTTTTATTCTAGAGCTAATATTATTGGATACTTCACAGTTAATTAAATTGTATACAAATAAATAATTTTGTTCTTATAAAGTTATATACAAAAAAGTTTTACTTTTAAATTGAACATGACTAATGTATTCACTGCTGGTGAGTGTTTGTGTTAGTGAATCATTAATAATAATAATATCTTCACCACGCGCACAGAAGATCCAATTGAGAACCTTCGTGTTGGAGGTACCCTTGAAAAATTTCCATCTGGGGATTTTTTTTAAAAAAATTATTTCGTTAATCAAACTAATCATCATGTAAATCGAATATCGAAAAAAAGACAATTATGCTCATTAGATTCCGTCTATATCCTCTGCAATTGTGATTAATGTTAAGAATCCATGTAAAAAACTCCTATTATTTGTAACAATTTCTATCTGTTGATCCTTATTATTCATGCTGGGTTTTTAAAATAAAAGTCTACAGTAAAAAGACAATAAAACTCTAATTTTGTGCTGCTGTTGGTAAGATGAATCACCAACAGTATCACACTAGGGAGTTCTTTCACTTTTAAACATATTTTTAAATGGAATAAAAAAGATGGATCATTATTCAAGGAAATTTTAAGGCATTTGCTAATATTTAACAATTCAATGATTGTGAGAAAAATATTTATATAAAATGAAAAGATTTCAATGTAAGAGATCCAGCTTTTCGTTCAAGGACTATTAAGTGTCAGTCACGGCCTAAAGGACTCGTTCAATTTTTATGCAATTCTACAGTTTATGCTTCAGGAAGCACCGTTATCGCTTCAATTATTATATAACAGTTTTGCCATTTAAATTTCCTATCCTATTGCAATAATTATTGTCATAAATTTTGATGAATATTTATAATATTCAGAATTATAATGAGCTTCTATGCGAATGTTTATAAATATTACTAATTTGCATATTTATGGCTATAGAATTTGGGTCCAAATAACAGTCTTTTGTTCAAAATGTCAAGTCTCCCATCACCCACCCATCCACTTTCATTTCAGCATGATGAACTCTGTAAATCAATGTGTATCACAATATGATTTTATTGTTTTATTTATCTCGAAGCATTACGAGGCTATTGGCTGCGGATCTCGCAATTTTGAACCTCGGCCAAGTGATAAGGACGAATTTGAGATTACACCTTCCTCTTCAAAATTCCACACCACGCCAACAGGAAGACTTGGGAGCTCGAACAGATTTAACATGCATCAGCCCCGCTACACAGTAGGTCTTCAATGACATCAGGTCTCTAACTGGCGTGTCGATAAATGCAATGCTGGCTGCGAATCCGCGACCATGACTGCTAGGCTACCACGAACTTTATCACAATGTGGTTACGACTTTGAATTATAAATTATTGAAGCAAATAATTCGAGGATATTTAAATAATGTAGCGAAGCAATTGTATTTTTCAAGAGTCGAGTTTGAATGTTTATAAAAAGAACGAGTAAACTTTTTTTTTTCTTTTCAAGTTTTAAATTTCTTAGGTATATTTTTCTTGCTCTTTATTTTACTTCCCAATTGAATTTCAATAAAATATGTGACATTAACTAAGAATTTTCTTAAAAATATAAAAACTAATGTTTGTACTAAACCTTTACTTAAAAAAATAATTTTAAATGTAAATAAAACAAGTAGTAAAAACAAATACACAAGTTACTGTTCGAAACATGATATATTTTGTTCTAAGGGGCTAACATTATTAATTTAAGTAATTAAGAGTTAATAAGAGTAGGATTGATTATGTATTTTAATAAAATGAAAAATAAAATTTGCTTTTTTTTTATTCCAATAGATTGTTGTAATTAAATGTGTTATATTTTTTAAAATTTATTTATTATTCTCTCCTATCTGATAAAGATATCAGTTAAGCGAAACAACCTAAAAATTTATTAGGAATTGGGGTTAAATATTTAGCACAGATTTTATATATTACTTGTAAGAATCAAGCTGCTAAACTTTTTTTTAACTAAAAAATATTAATCACTTCAACTGGAAGCCACCAAAAAAAATCTAAGAGCAAATTATTAGTTTCCATATTCACTAAAACTTATAAGTATAATACATCAAAAGTTTATTAACAAGAACAGGCTTCCATTTCTTGTAATCTATCATAATGATAAATTATTGTTTTACATAAAATATCGTGATACTTAATAAACTCGGGGAAAAACGACACTCAAAAATGACAAATAACACGGGGATTTTTAAATCTAATTATCTTCCGTTTACTGTATATAAAATAACTACATCCGATAACTTTCTCTCAACTAATACCACAATATCCTCGCAACTTTTAATTTAGTTTCTCTGAATAATGAAAAAAACTAATCAACTTAAATGTATATGCTTTTGTATCGCCAGTTGATCTATCACCAAATTAGTAGTGGAATACCTAGGCGTGTTCCTTTGTTAGACATTTAATGAGTAAACAGGGCTTAAAGCCCCATCAAGTGAAATACATGTCACTTCATCTGCTCATAGATCATTGGTGTCACATCCAACACCCCTCACGTTGGGTCAACTGTTTATTAAAAGCGAGGGTACTTAGTCTCTTGCAAACAGCACTTGCCCTTAAGTAATGTCCATCCATATAGTTAATGTACATTCTCTCCACCCATGATGTACGAGGAACCCACATTACGGACTTCAAATTCAGTTATAAAAGGAAAGGGAGACTTCATCAATAAGCTGTGGCAGACGAGCTAGGCTCAAGTACCAAATTGAAGGCCTGGACCAAGGCTCTTACCCTCGTTTATCATCATGTACACAACATTTGCCTCACAAATAGTCACTTCCTACGCAAAATAACTCAATCGAAGTGCATTGTTCTGAACAATGTCGAATATGGAGAGAAATGTGCATGGGACGTTAACTATATATTAAATGAATGAAAGTGGGATATTTCAACATTACTATTTTTTCCGAATTTAAATGCAGAGAGATTATAACTATTAATAAGCTTTTAGAATATATAGTTTCCTGTATTTAATTAGTAAATTACTTTAACTGAATGTGCACTGCTTTTCGAAAGGATAAAGAAGTAGAAATGAAACGCTATATATATATATATATATATATATATATATAAGGTTGGATCCATAAATTTGGTTTAAACACACTTTTCCTATTCCAAAGCATTAGACAGCATTCACATCACTGTGTCTCCATTTTTGTTCTTTTATTATTTCTTTTCTATTCACGTGAGATATGTTATGTTTTGTATTTAACTAAATTATAATTTTTCTTATATAAGTTTTTATTAAAATTTTAAGTATAATTCGTATTTTAGTAAATTTAAAGCTTTTTTCATACTAATATTCTGCATGTTTTTAGCCTAGAATAATTTTTAATTCAGTATGATTTTGTATAGTTGAAAACTGTCTAGTTAATATTAATAATTTATATATATATATATATATATATATATAATATGGAATACTTTTTGTTTTGTCCTTAATTATCATCCCTTTACAGCTACACAATAAGCGTTTAAATTAATCTTAATAATTAATTTATTAAAGAATCTTCTGATATTATTTATGTTTTAGTTGGTTTTACTGTATTTCAATAAAAGTTATAGCTTATTAGCTATCCATTCAATACTCGAAATCAAAGAACTTTTGATACAGGAAAGATAACTTTAAGGAAATGATAATTTTCCCAAGCATTCAAATGCATTTTTATTAAATTGCAACCCATTAACTTTGTGAAAGGGAATTAAGAAAGTGGATTGTCATTGTTTTTTTTAAACTAGTCACGTTTAAAAATCTATACTTTCTTCATCACGATTAACATTCATAATCTTTTTTTTTTTTTTTTTCAATATCATGAAAGAAAACAATTTAGTTATTTTAAAGCCTTTTTTAAATTGAAATAAAAATCGTAAAAGTTAACGAAGGAAATTATTTGTCACTAGACTCATCCCTTATATGTCTGTGTGTTTGTTTTCTGTAGAATTTTAGAAACAATAAGAATAATTGGTTCTCAAAGATTAGATTACAGTTATAGTTTTAAAAATTTTAAATAAAAGTAAAGTATTTCTTATAGTAAAAATTGCGAAACTTATAAAATGATTAATAATAAAAAAAATATAATATTAATTCCAGATTTATTTTTTGCAACTACTTACAACTGTAATTTCTTAAATTTAAAGTTTGTGATTATAAATATGTAGCTCAATCTCTTAATAATATTAATAATTCGTATTAATCAACATAGACACGATTCTATTAACTTTAGAGTTATAAAAAATTACGATGACATTGAAATTAGACATTTTAATATTCATAAATTTAAAAATGTAGAGTTAACTGTTATTAAGGTTGTGCCTAACATTAAAAGAAGTTTATGGTATGAAAACGATCTTATTAGGGTTTTCAATACAATATATTCATACGGTCTTAATGTTTTGTGTTTTAATCAAAATTTAATTCAAATTTTGAAGCAAAATGGTAGTAAAAATGTTTTTATGAAAATTATGGTTTTTGTGCTCAATGTTTCCAATAAAATAATAAAACAAGAAGTAACAAAAAAATTGTATAGAAATGGATGTTATTAAACAAACAATTTATGCTTTAAATGATAAATTTGAAAAAGACTTTAATGTTAAAAGTATTAGTATTTTCTTTTTGGTATGAAGAAAAGAAAAATATAAATTTTAAGGGTTTTTTTTTATTGTAGAAAATATATTGTACTTGCTTACATACTGTAAGGGAAACATGTAAATTTTTTTGTTCATAAACATAAAAGTGAAGATAGCAATAATGATAATTAAAAAATTGAATATTGTAGTGCTAGTTTTATTAATAAATCCTTTGATAAAGTAAATTTGATTTATAATTAGTTATAACAGTTATACAGATTTATAGAGCAATATAAATGAAAAATTATAAAGAATATATAAATGAGGAATACAAACATGTGTGTGTTTACGTGTATGATCACAGGAAATCACATATTTTAAATATTGTTAAGGATAAAAATCTTAGAGAGAGAATGAATATAGGTACAAGTTTCAAACATTATTTCTAACAATAATATTCCTAGTGATCATTCTCTATTTTCGACCCTCCTTCTTGTCAACCAACTTTAAACTTTTTTTTTTTTTTTTTTTTCATTTTCTTCACCTCTAGACCATATTTAAATCTTGTTTGGCACAGCGTAACCCCATCTGACTCTTGCTTTAATTAACTTTACATTCATTCACTCATTCTCACTAACTATAAGATTTATGTTAAGAAAAAAATTAACGAAAACATTTATAATTTCTTAACTAATTTAGCTCTTATATATAATTTAACTATCGAAGCTTTAACGAATATAAATATAATTTTAATGAAGAGATTAAATATTTGAATTTTAATACAAAAGAGAGCTCTAAGCTTAGGGATGTAAAAAGTTCTATAAAAAAAACCTACAGGATAAGTTAATTATTTGTTACGTTGATAAAGTCCGTGATAAATATGCTATTATTTGTAAGAAAAACTATAGGTTAATATAACAAATAAATATCTTATTAATAATAAGGCTTTTATTAATTGTTACTCATAGTGACAGAGGAATCACCAATTGTAAAATAGGGTTGTATAATTAATATTTTAAAATTTCCTCATATATATATTTTTAACTTTTAAATTTTAAAAAGTACCTTTTAAATTTAGAGCAGTGACTAATAGTTCCAATACTTACTTTACAAATACTAGTACAATCTTGGAAAAAACTGCTTAAGCTTTTGATAAGACTGTTGTTATTATATACAGTTATAAAATTAGGAAATATGTTACTGATAAAGAGATTTACTAAGTTTATAGTTATGACTTTGAATATTTGCTTAATTTGATATATACAGAGGATTTAATTAATGTTACTGTTAATTTTAAAATACTAAATTAAATGGTTCTATACTTTGTAAAAAATGTTTAATTTCTAATCAATCCTATTTCAACAGAAAATTATATTTTTTATAATGTTAAAAATTAAAAAAAAAAAACTTAAAGGAATAACACTGGTTCAACCAGAGAGTAATAGTCTTGCAAATATTTACTTTCATTCCTATAAACAAAATTCTATAGACAGCAATAAATTCATTTCATTCAGGTATATCGATGATTTTATAATTTTTCAAAATAAATTCACCCCATCTTTTTAACCGGATTTATGATTGTATCTTTCTTATTTAAATTTGATTCAAATTAATAAAAATTCTTATGAATCAGATTATTTACATATTAACTTAAAAGTTGTTGTTAATAGGATTAGCAGTAATATATTTGATAAGAGAGATAACTGATTGTTTCTGTTAATAGAGTAACTTTCTTTGCCAGCAATTTAAGCTGAAATATTTTTAGAAATATATTATTTAATTATATTTTTCATAATATTAAATTAGTTGATGTGCCTTTAAAATAATTTAAGTAGATTCTTTCAGCAGAATAGTCAATCATTTTTCAAAAATTAAATTAAAATATAAAAATTATAAAACAAATTAAGTTTAAGAATTTTAAAATAGAATAATTTTCTTCTTTTGTGATTTCATGTAATTATAATTTCTAGTTGTTTTTTAATTTTTTTGTTTATTTTTTGATGTATTGAATCTTTTAAAATAATCTTCGTTGAAATCTATTTCCATTTTTATTTTAGATGGGTTATTTTCCCTTCATTCTATATTTGATTCACAGAAGGCAATGCTATAACTTTGCTTAATGATTTTTTGTAACAAGTTTTAGTTTAGGAATATATATATACATATATATATATATATATATATATATATATATATATATATATATA
>BMAW01107245.1:102195-197518 GCA_019974015.1 Nephila pilipes
TATATATATATATATATATATATATATAATATATATATATAAAATTTTTATTTCTGTTGATGCATAAAATATTTCTAATATTACTTTAGTACTTGTAATGTTTTCTTGAATATTAAATATTGTTTTGATAAAAAATTTATAAGATTCTTTTAAGTAACTAGATTTGATTTATTGAAAAGCAGTAACAATGGATTGGACAACAAAAATTCTGAAATAATCTTCAGACAGACTCCTTAATTCTCAGTCGTTGTTTAAAGCCTTTTAAATTGCCTTATACGTTCTTAAAGCCTTTGAAACCTTAATTTATTTTCGTGTTTTTAATGAAATATGTGCTTAGATAAAAACATGCTTTACCCCCCATCTGATATTTAAAAGATAAGAAATCAAATAATTTGAAAGAGAAATTGAATTTGTTTAGTTTGCAAGATATAATATTAATTTTTTCTTGAGAGTAGTTGGAAATGTTCCTTAATTTCACTGAATAAATGAATGCTCTTTGTATTATTAAAAAAAATTATTTACTTTCAAATATGAATGCTTATACTTATGAAAACATATTATTTACAAACTTCTTACCTCATTTATAACTATATCCCTTTACGAAAATGTTCATGAAAGGTATATATATATATATATATATATATATATATATATATATATATATATACAAATTTACAAAGTATTGAGTGTAAAAATAAATTTTTATTATTTTATTCATATTACTTTGAACAAATATCCGATTATATTTCTGCTCCAGCAATCAATCTATGAATACCGAAAATTTATTTTGGTTTTAATAAAAAGCTTGAGCTTTTTTCTTTTTTTCTTCAGGATATGTGATTCTTTTGAGTTCATCTTTTGATCTTTTTATTTTGATTCAATTCCCTCAATGGGAATGTCTTTCTTCGTAATTTCTTATAGCAGTCGAAAAATTGTTATCTTTTTAATTCTGCTGTATGTACGAATCAATGTGAATGTTTCACTTTTTCATAATTTAACTATTCCAGAATGAAGGAATTGAATTTTTAAATATCCTAAACTAATAACAATAGACCGTTTTATATGTTCGAAATGGGGCTGTTAAATAACGCGACCAACACTGCTACATTATAAATACGCATGCTCCAACGCTAACGACCGACAGTTATTTAGAGCGAAGCCTTCTCTTTCGAATGCAGTGCCTCTCGTTTCTGTCAACACATAAATTCATATAACCTTTAGCCTTCATTTACACTGCAGTTATATTTTTGTTTTGTTTTACTGGAGAAATTGTTTGTGTAACAATTTAGCAATGAATCGTTGTGAAACTTCACATGAAACTAGGATAAACCACTATTGAAACTTATATTTTGTTGAAAGAAGTGTATAGTAATGAATGCTTATCGCATGAACGTGTTTTTGAGAGATTTAAGTATTTTCAAGATCATCGAGCTGACCTTGAAGATGATTCATGCTCGGGTCTCCTTCCTACATTAAACACGTTTGAAAATATTGAAAACATCGGTATTTCGATAGATCTGACCGTCGGTTATGTATTCGTGCAATTACTATGACTGCAGGAATTGACAAAAAGTCCTTAAGGCAAATTTTTCCACCAAGACAATGCGCTTGCTCCTTCCACCTTGTCTGTCAAGAAGTTTCAAGATGAGTACAGCATCCCAGTTTTAGATCATCCGCCATATTTGCCGGATCTTGAGATGCGACTTCTATATGTTTCTCAATGCGAAATGTGCATTAAAGGGAACAAGATTTGAATCTGTTGAAATTGAAAGAGAAAGCGACACGCATCCTGTAAGAGCTGTCAGAAAAAGACTTCCAAAACTGTTTCGAACAATAGAAGATTCTCATGGAGCGTTTTAGGGAAGGGTAGGGGTGTATAACGATGTTGATTATAAATAAATATGTATGAAATCAAAATAAAATGTTTTACAGCATTGTTCTCGTTATTTAATAGCCACTCCTTGTATTTTACAATATTTTTATTTATTTCGCTTGGTGTGTGTCTGTCGGTGTGTGTATCAGTGTGTCATCAAGTTTTCAATCGTTAATTTAACCAACTTCCAATCAAGCTAGATCTCTGAAACTTCGGAAATAGTTCTTACTCGCCTAACAATGCAATATTTTGACATTTGCGACAAGTTTTATCTAATATTACAATATCTTCTTAATAATGCAATTTAACCTATCAAGGAGCGATTTCAAAAATTGCCAAACTTGGCGATTTTCTTTGGCTGAGCGTTAAGTCCGCGAAGCGGACCAAGGTAGCCACATTTGGCAAAATACCATCAAATAATTTTTTTAAATAAACTTTGCCATCATATAAAAATGTTGTTTTTAAAAACGTTTGTTTTTATCTCGAATTTTCTTTATGCAAAAGAACAGCATTTTGTTTATCAAGCAAATTATTAAGACATCTGATTTTAAAACTCTTCTGCGGAAAGAGTATACAAACGAATCCATCACTCGAATGAGATAAAACTCATTTATAACAAACTCTGTATTGAGTTTAACATTATCACGCTCATTACATCCTGCTGAGTTTTAACTTTCTTAAGAACTCTGACGAAGCAAAAAGTAACTAAAATGTAGTTTTGTCTAAAAGAATTATCCTTTTGTTCGGGTGAGTGCAATTTCGTGGAAACTTTTCTTTCCTAAAAATACACATAATTCAGTATTCAGAACGGTAGGTATTTTAGAAATGTTCCTTCTGACTTCTTAGGTTAAACAGCAGCAAGTAACTGCTTTTTGCCATGAAAATACATCGGAAGTTGGTAGTAAAGATTCCTTTCATTCTTATCTAACAACTTATCGTTTCCCTGTATTTGATGACGAATTTCGGATGTTATCATTTTTCCACTGTATGGGATCACTGTTCCTTTTCATTTTTCACGCCCTTTAATATTGAACAAAAAAGTCGTTAATAACAGTATCATATCAAGTGAAAGAATTTTAAAAATAAATATCTTCCATTGTTATATATACGGTTGCATATGAAAAAGAAAGAATAAAACAATTGAATAGCATAATTTCCTTCAAAAAGAAATTGATGTGTCTCCTTTCTTCCATTAAAAGAAATGAAAAGAATTTTTTATTGATTACAATACTAAAACAAGCATATACGAATATATATAAATAGTGAAAATAAAATTTTCGTATAATAAGCGAGTGTGCTTTAAAGTCAGGCAAATGATACTGAAATATCATCTTAAGAATGCATTGTAATTTAGTTTTACTTCATAATAATGACGATAAATAAAAATATTGGCAATTTTTTTAAACTCTTTTATTCATTTAAGTATAATACACCTTATTTTAATATTAAGTTATTTAAAGGATTAATCATTAATATATCAATTTTATTTTCAATGCATTAAATTCTTCATTTTTAATTCACCTATTATACAATATGTTTGAAACAATACATTGTTGTTTCTTATAAATCACCTACATTTTTAGTAAAATTTTCTGTGATATTTTTTTAAAAACTTTTATAATGTCAGCAATCTTTTAAACGATTTTTCAAAGAGTTAAAATACTATAAAGTTGGTATGAAATACAAAAGATATTCAAGATAAACATTATACCTACAAAATATCACAGAATTACTGCAGATTTTTTGTATAATGTGTTATCCTAATATGATTTTCAACAAATCATGTGTATCATAAAAATAATTCTCTCATCGAACCTATCTAGTTTGTATTCATACATTTAAAATGTCAATATACAAATGAAAATTTTCGAAAATATCACTTAAGAACTTTTTTTAAATATGGAAGTACTCATTTAAAAATTATTTTTTTTTTCAATTTAGAGTTTTAGTTTTTAATTTGAAAGGACAGCTTCATGAAATTTTTTTTTAAATCTTCAAAATTCATGCAGAGTTTAAAATATTTATGTTCTCCAATATTTAAAGTCTATTTATTAACTATTTACATAAAAACAAAAATAGATTAAGCAATTTTGAAGTTTATTTCACCTTCTTAATTTTTTTAAAATTTTTTATCTTATATTAAACTCCAATTTAACTGTCACAACTTAAACTATACGTTTTTTTAGAAAATCTTTTATAATTTCCGTGCCTCAATTGGTTGAAATTTTAGCTGGAAAGTTTCGTAAACACAATTAGGAAACGACTTTCCATCATTCCGTAATAGTAATTAGGATAACATCCATATTAGTGCTAGTTAAAATATTTCCCATTTAAAATATTTTCTCTTTTTGGATGAATTATATTGTTAAGCTTCTTTACCAAATAAAATAAAAAGACACTATTTGTTCTAATTAAAGATTTAGGTCATTATATTTTTAGAGTCATTTTTAAAGTTTAAATATTTTTCTGAAAATTATAATTCAGTTATGAGAGATTATTCGTTTTAATTATTTACATATTTTTTTAGTTGAAAAATGAAATCAATTTTAAAAAAAAATATGGATAGAATATTTTCATTCTCTCTGTTGATTAATTTTAAACATATAAAAAAGACTTAGATTTAAACAATAAAAATGTCCTTTCAAAAATCATTTAAAATGTGGAACAACTATATAAATTTAAATGAAATAAAACTAATAGGTTTTTTTCTATAGCTTAATTAATTTATATATTGTTACAAAATGTCCAATGATTCGCGGGTGCATACGAAAGAAAATCAGTACAACGTGGAGGATAAAGGTAAATGACAATTTATTCATTAATATTCAGGATGACACACAAGTGGCTGAGCTAAGAAGAGCTTAGAAAATCACGGCACAATCAGATAACCCAACCCTTGTATAGATTAATGAAGAAAGTACTGGAACAGCATTTGTAATGTCAGTCACAGTTGTATATACAGCGTTCAGTTCGACAACTTACTAACTCACACTACTCACAAATCTGTGCAGTAATACTCTACACTTCCAAGGTAGACCCCACAATTCCCTGCAAATTTACTCTTCTACACTACAAATAACTCTTTGGCAGATCCACTTCCACGTTCCGACAAACTCTAGTTGATTTCTCGATCCATCTTCAAAGCAGATTCCAAAGACAAACAAACTGCTCGGTCTCAGGCTCGCATATTTTTCCTGTTCTGGTCAAGGGTGACGTCACAGGAAAAATCCGTAACTTTCTTCCCATTCGAGATTTCACCAAGATTCCAACACTTTCTGAAATCTTTGATTTGTTGTAAAAATCATCAGGCTACCAAAATGGTCATAAAATTCGTCACTAATGTGAAAAGGTCAATGTTTAAACTTTGTCATTGCTTAAACTTTCTTTGGTTGAGGGATGAAATTTTTATAAATGTATCTTTTCCTTCATAAGAGAACTGTTGCAGGGAAGCGTTATTTAGAGTACGTAACAATGCACACAAGCACATATATATATATATATTCAGGAACTTGTATTAATACCTTAGCTTGAAAAATTAGTTAAACTACCAAATACATTCATAAAATTTATAGATTACTCGAATTTAACTATACTTTTATAGAAAATACCACAAATCATATCACAATACAATTATTTGAATATTTCACGTAAGTATTAGTTGTTTTCAAAACACTCTGTTTTATATAAATATTTTTTTTTCAAGTAAATAACAGTTTTATTTTGTTATTTTTCCTCTTTCCTTCAATTATTTACTCATTGAATTAATCGAAAAAATTTATTTCTAATTGTGTTTGAAAAACTCAATTATTTAACACCATAAAAATTCAGAAATTTGCTTTAAAATTGCTTTTCTTAGTTTAAGTTAATTATGAAATTAACTATTTTGTATTTAATTTGTAAGATTATCAACACAAACTATCACATTTAAGGAAAATTCGAGTTTTAAGACTTGAATCCCATCTAAAACCACTTTATTGCTTTATTACGAAAAATTAAATTTCTAACTCTACTTCGAGTGCAACTGATGAAAAATAATTATTTAAAACAATTTTATGCATGCAGGAGTTACATAATTACTCTTATGATGCCTATGAATTATATGGTAATTCAAAACTTCTACAATACGATTTTTAAAACTTTTGAAATACTATTTTATTGTAGTTATTTATTATTTACTTATCAATTATTTATCTGAGAGCTTTATTTTTTGCTGAGAATTAATTGGTTATTTTAGACGTAATATTTAATCCTCAAAACTATAAAATGATTAACTAAAAATTAATTATTTATAAATAAATTTATTTAATACATTTGATTTCCTTAAAGCACGAATTAATCTGGATCGTATTATACCCGATTCCCATTTGCAAGATGCTTAAAATCCTAATTTCATGGTTTAAAACCTTTTTGTTTGTTTTGTCCTAGAGAAAACTTGTTACTTTTCAAACAACTCGATAAAATATTGTTATTGTAGAAAAAGCTAGATGTTTCTAGATTTGGTACCGAAGTTTTGAATACATATTTTAATAAAACAGCTGTCGTGTTTGAATAAAAGTATTATATCAACTTATAGGATTATCAATCGAAATAAGAATACAGAATTTTCGGGATTTTATATCCCACATTCATTTTGTAATATTTTAAAGTTAAAGACTGTGATATATTCATTCCTTTTTTTTTTTTTTCTTTCTCCGAATTAAATCCTTTAGCTTAGCTTCGTAATAAACAATTCGAAATGAAGCTGTTATATATTTCAACGGTAATTATATTTTCTTAAGTGTGATCGATGTATTTTGATCTTTTAAAAACATATTTATGAAAAACAAATAACATTTATGACTGTAATTTTTTTCTTATATTTTTCGGAATATTTCGTCAGTTGTCTTGAATAAAAATCAAAATAAAAAATAGACATTATTTAGAGAAAAGAATGTTTACATAAAGTACGCAATAACGCTTAGTCGATCAATAAACATAAACATGGATGAAAAAAATATTGTCTCTTGAATTGAATAAAAAAAACATGCATTCTTTTCACTTGCTTTATTTTCTATTCCTTTTACCCCTATTGATCCTTCAGAATATTTTTTCTAGAAGCGTAAAATGTGTTATTTTCTAGCCCCGGGTTCCGCAATGCTTATACTTCCATAAAATTAAACAGCGCATAACACAACAAAAAAATACGCATTTTTTATACATTATTGCACTTAAAAAGAAGAAGAATGTTTGCTTAAAATAATTACTAAAAAAATTCTTAACTCTTAAGCTTTTAAAGTCTTCAGAAATTATTTAAGTGTATCGAGTTTTTTCTAGGTGAAGGCCAAGTTTTTTGGTTTTAAATTAAACATAGTATTTTCAATTGAATGATAATTTTAATAACTGGTCTAACAATCGCATTTAATTCTGAAATTTTGGTTCAAAATTTGCATTTTAAGTTTGAGCTTACTTTCTAATTAAGAATTTTAATTAATAACATCGGTTATATAATACTATAGGATGTATCGAATTATTTCTTCTATTCATTATATATACCCATTACGTTTTATTGTCAACGATTCGTTCATTGGAAATAATGAATTCCAATATTATTAAAAATGCGAAACAATTTCTTGTTAATAATATTTTAACTAAGGGAAGTGAAAAGGGAAATATTGAAGATAAATGAAACACACATACAAAATCGAAATATATCTATTTAAATTACTTACTTAACAATTTATCTCTATTATCGGAGTTTTCTCCTAAATTATATAATGGAATTCATTTGTTGAAAAATTAATTAAATTAATGTAACAAACTGAAACTTTGTCTTTTATATTAAGCTTCAACTAGTGAAATTCTCAAGACAAGACATGTAAATTTAAATTAAAATATAAAATAAAAATAAAAGATTTTTTTTTTATAAAAATTGAAAGATGTATCATACATAAAATGAAATTTGTTTTTTTAAAAAAAAAATATTTTCTCTGTCTACAGATGTTTCAGAAATTCAACTTATTAATTTTGCTTTGAATTAAATATAATCAATACCTATTTATTTGCATTAATTTAGCAAAACTGCTTTATACGTGTTCTGGTTATGAAAAGTAAATTTTCAAAATTGCAGTGCGATTCTCTCAATATATATAAGTATTACACTCATAATTAATTACTATTTTTTATTACTTCTTTTATTAATTTATATATATATATATAAATTAAATTTTATATATATATATATATAAAACCTTTCCATTTTTTTTTTTTTTTTTCGAAATGAAAATGCAGTGACACCAATCTAATGCTGATGTTGTATTACAGGTAAAAATTCAAAATTCAAGTTGTATAAGAATAGGGTTATAAAGAACGTAACAAGTATTGATAATAGATCTTAAATATTTGCTACCATTCAAGTAAGGGCCTATTAATACTCTTTATATATACAGCTGCCAATTTTATTTTTTCCTTAACGAATAAAAATGTATTGATGAAATTAAACGAATTATTTTTTCAAAGCTAGAAATCCACTTGAAGATCATATGGAAACTTAAAATTGAGGATTCTTTTAGCTTGAGACATATCATTTTTCAAATTACTGACCATTTTCCCCCCTATGGGTCTTGATGTTGCATACGGTGAAACTTCTGTTATTTACTCGATTTCTTTTATTAAAAAAATCTTTTAAGAGTATTTACAAATATTTTATCACTAACATCTGCTATATAGTTCTTTGGAACTTTTTTCTCATTTTGGGCTTGCCTTATTCAAGTAAGATCGAGATTTTCGACCCCGTGGTATCCAAGTGAGTTTCTTCTCTCATTATTACCTTCAGTAAACGTGGGTGACGCTCCTCCGAGACGCCTTAGCTATTTCCCCCCTCTCAATTAGGCTTTTTTTTTCAAGTCAAGTAATACTTATTGTTCCCCCCTCCCGCCTTTACTTTACGCCTGGATCATAGATGTGCATTTTAAACAATTATTCATATGAGATATGTGATTACGAATAAATTAGCGAGATGCTCATGCAGCTAGGCCAATTATGGACCTTCAGTCAATACGGTCATCTGATCGATCCTATCGATCCAAATCTTTAGCCCACAATCGTTCTCTCAAAGGATGTGAATCATTTAATGATCTTAAATATCTGTATTTACACATTAATTGAGATATTGTTTTTCAACTTATAATATCTGTTGACAGAATTATTGACTGATCAAAAATTTTCATTTTAAAAACTTGGAAAATTACGCAAAAAAAAAAAAAAAAAAAAAAGAGGGAACAGTCAATTTAAATATTAGACATTTATTGGCGTCCATATTTCACAACATAGTATGTTGCAAAAAAGATCAATTAATCCAATATTAAATAATTTTTTGGAAATATCAACTGAAGTAGGAATGGAAACATTTGATTTGGGGGGGAATAGAAAATATGGTTCTTTAAACTTTGTAAATACCTTCACGACTAAAATCGAATTGATACGACAAATGAAATCCGATAAGAGACGAAAAGATTTCATCAGAATTTATGGGATAAGACAAACACGTGTCTTTCCTTGCTGGCCATGAAAGAAGTAAATGCTAGATTGAGATAGGAACAGTTATCAATTAAATTTCTTGTAAAACTTCAGCTAAGAAATTGTAAAATAAAATGCGATGTGACGTTTACACTGACTGCTCATCTAACTCAACCAATCTCTAAAAAAGATAAAAAAAAAATTGCTTTTTTTCTCATATATAATCATTTCATGCAATGAGCTGATTATAAGCAAAGGATAATGAAGCATTTATTGAATTATATATATATATGAGAAAAATGACATATCGATCCACAAAACAGAAAAATAAAAAACTGTAAACACAAAAGGGAATGAAAATATATTATTCAAATATAACTATAAAGAGAAAAATAAACAGATGAATACCAGAAATATCAAAAAAGGTCTGTTTATTGAAAAAAAATGTACAAAAACAAAAAAGAATCAGAAAATAATATGTTTAAAGGTGTAACCAGATTTAGACTGTTAAGCTGGATTATTCCGGAATTATTGGCCAAACTATTCCATAAACAAAATATATTTTTAAAAAATGGATGTGAAATCAAATATATATTTGAGTCTATTTTTATGTTTGTGTTTTGTAAATAAATGCCTGTGTGTATATGTATAATATGTATGTATGTATTTATGTATACATATATTTTTAATGACTGTAAAAAGGCGTACCATAAGGTGGTTTAACTAGTTATAGTTCAGCTATTATATATTTACTCTTTCATGAACAAAATTGTGTAGATCACAATTATTTTATGTTGTTTAACTTTTTTAATTTTTCAAAATAATTACATCCAACATGTTAAATTTTCGATTATGCGCTGATGTTTTTTGACCCCACGGAAGGGGAAGGCTCAGGTTGACCTTGGGAGTCGGTGGCTGTTTCGAACCCTGGATCAGTGGGTCCGAAGAAAAGGAGACTGATCGCTTTTTTGCTACACCTATATCAACTAAGTTAAAAGAGACTTCTCTCTCGAGCATGTTTCTTCGGCATTTCAACTTCAAACATTATTGTTGAAGAGAACCGTTGCAAATCAAATTATCTTATCATCTTTCATATTTTAAATTTAATACAAACGAATAATAATATTCTGGAATCTAAGTACTTAGATATTAAGTTAAGAATTGTAAATAGCAAAATTTGTAGAAATATTTATGATAAAAGAGATTTTTTTTTTCAGTAAATAAGGTACCCTTTTGAATAGTAATATTTCAATGTTTAGAAAAATCTTATATTATTATTTCTACGTAATAAAACATTTATTACAAGTTCGTTAATTATTTATAATTCAATTAAATTTTTCACAAAATTTTCCTTCAAGCTAATTTTTTTTATGAATTTTCTAACAAGTTATTTAAAATATAAAAAATGTAAAATAAAATAAATTACTTATGCTAGTAAATTTTGAAATATTTCTTAAAATATTTAATTATTATTTAGTTTTGTATTGAGTTCAATGGTTTTTTTTTTTTTTTTAATATTTTTAATTCCCACTTTTGAATGTAGTTGACGTTACTAGCTATTATTTTTTTTTTCCTTAACCAGGAGGTAAATTGTAACTTTATCTTCCATCTTGTCAGCCATTTGCAATAAAAGATTTCTCGTGTGTTACATATTTTAGTAAGATTATAATTCTGTTCTATAGTGTTCATTTTAGTTCGTTTTCTCCTTTTAAAAATTGTAAGTCTTAACTTTAGATGATTATCTTTATAAATTGTTTTTCATTCTTTTATAGAATCATAATTTTCCTTTCTAATAGAATGTGGGGTCTTGTTGTTCATCGATTTTCGTTAATTTCCCTTTTTTAATTATAAAGTAAAGCTGAATACGAGGATTTAGATCTCATAATTTGATGGATAATTAGATTTGATCTTATCACAATCTGCAGCCTATGATAACATTTTTATTACAAGATATGCATTTTTTATGGTTTTAATATGACTTTCATTTATCTCATCTTGTGCTTTTAGTTTTCATCTGAGTAGCTTTTCTTCTTTATTGCTAAATTTTTTTAAAAAAAATTTGTATTTTTTGATCATTATATTTTAGTCTTATTTTGTTTAGAATAAAGATTTTTTTGTGTGCGTTTTGAATTTGGTTTACTCTATTATTAATATTATTTGAATCTTAGTTTTGTCACTTTACTAAATAATTTTTGCCTAATAGTTTATTACCTTCTTTGATCAAGTATTTATTACTATTATTACTTTTTACTATATACATATGAAATACTTTTAACGTCTGCGTAAAAAAGATATAAATTTACATTTGTGGCTGGAAAAATGAGATAAATTATCCGAATAAAGTCTATTAATTTCTATTGAATGAGAGAGAGAAGCGATTACATAGTGATGAACTCCATCAAATTCCATGGATTCAATATATATTTGATTAGATTGGATGTATAGTTTTGGTCTCAGTGGCCAAAGCGAAAAAGGGAGAAATTTCCTTTGCTTCGAATTTATATGCATAAGTTTTTGTAGATATTGTGGTATTTGATGGAGGGATTTCTCAATTTATCGCAGTTGCAGACAGATAGTCTAGTAGGGATTATCCCTACGAATAGGAAACTAGATAAAAACAGATCTGAGCATATTTATAGTGCGTGATCGAATAAATTAAAAGTTAAATGGGAATGGTATCAAAGAATAAGAATGAGCTTTTTCTGTGAGACTTAAAGTATAAAAAAAATCAGAAAATTAGATTATATTTAAATGAAATCATTACACACACGTGTATGTGTGAAAGAGAGAGATGCAGCTCCAAAAGCACCTCTTGTATAATAAACTAAATTTATTGAAATATAAGATACTGTTTATTGAAATATAAGCACCTCTTGAATAATAAACTAAATTTATTGAAATATAAGATACTGTTCGACGCTAAAACACATTTAGAATATGTTGATGTAGAGAAGATAGCTCAAATTTTTATGCATTTCAAAGCAAGAATTGCTATGAATGTTCCATGTATAAGACGTAAAATTAAAATTCGTTTTTGAGTTTAAAAAAACTTTGATTTAAGAGTTCTTATTCCGATGAAAGCAATACATTGTTTCATTGTTGTCCTAATTCATGAAATCCAGTCAAAAATAAGTTACTATTCTTTCTTTTCTTGTTAATAATTAAGGTTAATGTATCTAATAAAAGTAACAACAGCTAAAACATCGAAATGATCTCCAATTATGTCTCGAAAAAAATATTCACTTTGCACAATTTTCGAAAATATTCTGTTGATTAATAAATTTTTGCAAATATTTTGTAAGTATAACTGAAAATATTGATTTTTTTTGTATGTGTATTGAAAAATGTTAAAAAAAATTTTTTTTTACTGATAATATTATCTTATGTTCTTCTGTGTATTTTTGCTATACAGGATTGAAACAAATTTTTCTTTTTAAATGTTATCACAACTTTCTCTGTGCTTTCAACAACAATGATTTTTTTCCACCGCCGATCAAAAAACTAGCGACTAAAATTGAATTTTTATCCAGAACTTATTTATCCAGTGTTCATCTATGAATTCATAAGGAACATGCATTTTTTAATATTTTCCTGTCGTTCACATCAGAAACCTTATTTGCTTATGCAAGTTGAAAAGCAAGCTCCCAGAATATAAATTTTAAGTTCCGCAGATCCCTGTGTTCTTACATACCAAAGCAAAATAAAATAAAAGTTGTAGAACTACACGAACTCTCCACAGGGGTCGATTGCGCTTATCCGGTTTTTCATTGCATTCGTGACTACGCATCAGCACCTTTAATTTTTTTTTTTTTTTTTTGCCGGTTAGCCTGAAAACTTTTCTTTTCATCTTTTGTGAGAGAACACAATGCTCGCTTTTGGAAAAAAAAGTAGAAAAAGTTAAAACTGCTAAGCATTCTTAAGTTGATCATTGAGAAACGTAAGAAAACACCTTGAATTGCCTTGCAGATGAACCCGTCATACATTCTCGGAACAGCATATTTCTACGCTTTTTTTTCTGATGCATAAACATTTTTTTTAAATTTGTGTTTCTCTGAAAGACACTGGTGGATTTGAAAAACAACAACGAAAGAAGAAACAAAAAATACGTTCTGAGGGCACGTTTTGTGGAGTATTTCGAAATGAAGTACAATTCAAAAGACTTTTAAATCTTCTGTTTCTGCGAAAATCGCCATAAATAAATTAAAAATAACGACTGTCTTGAAAAGATGGATGAGCATTACGAATTCTTTATTATAGCTCTTGTTTTCGATGAGAGAACTATGCGATGATTCATACGCTTCTTTTTTATTATTTTTTTTACTCCGGTGCCCATGTAATTATGGAGGAAAGTAAATTACACTGCCCTCACAAAGCAACTCTACCGAAATAAAGGCCTAATCGCTTGTAAAAAAAGAAGAGAGAATACGAGGTTGCACAATTCGGGAAATAAATGCCAAATTTAACAAGTTTGGAATGTTTTTCTCCGATAAAAAACGAGAAATTAGGGTTGATGGGAACTCTCAAGACAATGAAAATTGCTTAGCAAAGTCCTAAATATTTCTTGAACATAAAGAATAAGAAATAACTCGTCATCCAAATAATCGAAAACCTTTCTTAAAGCAACATTTACTTACGATTCTTCTGAAACTTGAATTGAGATGTCTGGTAGTAAACAACAATTAAAAATTGCGATTCTTATCCAAATTAAAATTATATATGTCCCCCCCCCCTCCGCTGAAAGGACTGAATTTTTATATTCTTCTTGTTGAAATTCGTACGACCATTTATTAACGCTCGAGGTTTGTTCTTGAGAAGAAATCCCTTTCCAGTTTTTCCTTCAGTCACGATAGTGTAAATTTCATCAAGAAACGTAGAAAGCGACAAAAATTACTTTTGTATTTCCCCCCGCATGGGATTTCTTTTGAGGATTGAAAACTAGTGTATGAAATAGTATTCCTTTGATGAAAAAGAACTGTTAGAAAAGTTCTGTCTCTCCTGACCTTCTCTTTCTGTCTATGTGCATTCATAAATTTTTATGAAGACATTATACCTGTCCTGTATAATAGAAAAATGAAGAAAACCTAGGTGATATATTTCATTTTATTATCTGCTTTATTTTGGGGTACTATCCTGGTGCTGTGCAAAGAAAAGCTCGGACAAAAAATATTCCCCGGTGTTTTCTTTATTATGCTTATTGATATCTCAGAGACATACAGTATAATAAAACATATCAACCACAGAAACTTCGAGGCATTTAACCGTATTCACCGTTAAATTTATCTCTTATTCTCATAAATACACATAATATCCTGGAGATATAAATGTTTTCTTTCTGCTAAGAAAAGTAAAGAGAAGTATTTCAACCATATTACTCAATGTTCAATTAATATGGCTCTTGGGGAATTTTAAAATATTTTAAATACTATTTACATACATAAACAAAGATAATATTGGAAGTAATGAACTTGATTTTTTTAAATGAACTTGCGTGAAGTAATTATTGCTCTTAATCATCATTCATTGAAGAAAAACTCTTAGATTGTAATCTTGAACATAATGTATTTTTAAATTCTTTATTTTAATAAATAATTTTTAACTAGTTTAAAAACTTCATTTTGTTGGGGCTTGTAATTTAATAACTTATGATTTATTTTTATTTATAAAAGGAATTCTTAATGAATCGACTTTATATTGTTTGGATTTTTATTTAATGATTTATTTATTTATCATTTCATGTTATGTTCAGTGAGTAAGTTTATTTGTTTAACATCTTTAAAATCTGTACTGGTTTTGAGAATTGAAAGTGTGTAACACAGTAATTTAGCACTACCTTCCATGTACTATTAAATGGTAGCCAGATAGCGCCACATGTTATTTTTGGTTAGAAGGGCAAGCACGGCAAGCGCAAGCTGCATGAAAGGCGAGTGACTTCGTTAGCAGAATGATGGAGTGATGTTCGTGAATCTGTGTTTTATATATATGTCTTGTATCCTGTCTTGTGTTGTAAAACGTGTTGAATATTAAATAGTATTTGTTCCTGAAACCTCCCCGGCTGTTCATTATTTTGTCCTGAAATAATAACAACATTGGAGGGATACAAGTGTTAAAAGCTAATGCACAAAAGTTGAGACTTTATATTTGATTTTCGTGGCTCTGTAAAAAAATTCATTTTAGTAATTAAGATTCACATTTTTCTCTTTCTAGCATAAAATGAAAATTTGTTCATTCAGTTTGAAATACTTGTATCTAGTTAAGTTAATTTTCACTAGATGTACATACTACTCTTTACATCTGACTCCTTGTTGTTTTGTTGTTATATATTGTTTCAATATCATAATCTTCCTTTAACCACTCTGAAAAGAATGCATTTTTTAAATAATGGATAGCTTAAAAATAATAATAATATGCCTTAAGACCGCATTTTTTTTAATTATATGAAAATACATAGTGCACTTATACATGATGATAGTATAAGGATTTATAAAAATATCTACTGATATATACATAATGATAATATAATAATTCCTTAAAATATATATTATTTATACATATCACGATAATATTTAACAGCTTCGAGAAATGTTGAAATGGTTACAAATTATTCCTAGAAGAATGCTGGAGATTTGAATCAGTAGAGCATGAATACCTAAGAAAGAAACAAAAGTTTAAAATGTGGCTATAAATTACTAAGTAAAAGAAAGGCTCTGTCCAATAACGTAAAGAAAGAAATAAATCACGTGGATTCACTTTATTCTAAAGAAGTTGAAATTCATTAACACCCTGGCAAGAGATCATTTAAATCTTATGGTTTTTTGGCCTTTATGTTCATTACTTTTGAGTTTTTATTTAAATGAAAAGTTTGAGAAGTTCTGGTGCTTTTATCTCTGTATTTTATGTCTTCGCTTTTAATGATTTTCAGGTTTTCTATTAGACATAAAAATTAAACGACAAATAATTCAAATTCCTTTAAATTCAAATTCACATAATTTAATCCGTTATATCAAAGTAAAACGTGCAGCTTTAAATATTTGTATTTATTCCTCGTATATACTTATTTCTTTACTTAATTCTCACCCCTGAGTTATTCCGGTGAATAAAACTATTTATATCTTCATCTTTATAAAAAAAATGTTTATTTTTTGTTCAATAAGTTTTTATGTAAAAAAAGTTTTCTCTGTTTTGCGGGGGGGGGGGATATAATAAATAATATTCTTCAATTTAGTTTTCATTCCACTTAAGTTTCATTTTAAATTCATTGTTTTTTTGTTTTTTTTTTTCATATTATTTTAGATAACTTTAATTTATTTGTACAATTAAAAGCCAAGTCTAATGTTAATTACTTATGATGAATAATAACACATATTTTATTTAATGTTGTTGCGCTTTCGAAGAATCCTATTTGTTTAGTAAAAATTAACAAACAATTGAATTTATTTAAGAAAAACTTTGTTGAGTGAAACATCTCATATAATATATAAAGTTTTTTATTTACATTAGATGTTAAAGTTTTGCTTAAAATATATATGAATAATGAATTCATCTAGTTAACTGTAATGAAATGAAAACTATGTTGAAATGAATAAAAAAAAAGTACTTAAAAACTCTTAAACGCCAATTAAAAAATTTTTTTAAAAAAATTATTTTCCCATTATTTCTCTCACACCTCTTTAAAATTAATTAAAATCTTAAATGTTAATAAGACAATTGTGTAATTACTGAAAAAAATTAAAGTCTCGTCATTTTTCTCATTTATTGTTCGCTATTCTCTTTTGCAGAAAAAAAAATTAAAAATTTCTAAAAAATGACGTAATATCATATGACATTTCGACTGCGAGAAGTACAAAAAAAAAATCAACCGTGTGTTTGACGGAAATTTGTCTCACTTAAAAATAACTTCGGTTGCCAAGGGTTACGAAAAGAAAATGTGACAAGGAACGTATAGAGTGAAGAAAAAGATGAAAGTTTCTTCTCATCGCTCCAACCTTCCCCCTTTCACTACACTTATCAATGTCAAAAAAGCGCGAGAAAAAAAAGATACGTGTGCAGTCAAGTTCAAACGATTGAATGGCTTTAAAAATGAATAAGAATGTACTCTATCTTATCTATTATAGAGAGACTTTGGTGTTAGACCCTTCATGACAGCAAATACAGAAAGTTTTTATTTCAAAAAATAATTCTATTCATTTTATGATAGGTTCTGTGGGTGAGAAGAAATAATAATGGACAATTAAAGCTTTTAAACTTCATTCAAGTCAAACATAACTATTATGTACTAATACATACATTACAAATATTGTATTAGTATTTGTAAAGTGTGACCCACTTTCAACCCAGACAAAAAAAAAATTGTTCCTGAAAAAAAATTTATGAATTGTGAATTAAAATATGAATATCTAGAGCTCTCTCTCCCTCTTGCACAGAATTCTTAGAATCTGAGATTATTTTCAGTTCAAAGTCGTCTGCTATAACTGGCAGTTTCAGAAGTTTAATTTTAAAAGAAATACCTTTAGTTATATAATGTGCAAATTATTCCATAAAAAAATGCTATAATAGTCTTATCATTAGGGTATTAAGCATATGCTTTTGCACTTTTTTAAAACTCATCCTTGAAGTTATATGTATAAACAGTACTGTATGAAAATTATAAGCATTCATCTATCACACACTATTTAAAACTTGTTATTCATATAAAATATTAAGTATAAGAATATCATTTGCGAATCATACATTATACCAATTTTTATAACGCCATTGTAAGTTTTCTAGAAGCAATTATAGTATAAAAAATCCACATTTAACTCTTGGGTTAGACTGTAAATAGAAAGCTTTAAAATTTTTTTTAGAAAAACTTTAACAATACTGGAACAAAGAATTCTTGAATTTTTTGCAAGTAACAGTCTCTGTCTTTTCAATCATATGTGTTTTGTTATAATTAAGAGCATTCTTGTTTTAATAATGCAGGCATTTTATTTCTATTTCTTGGAAACACAGTTTTTTTTTTCCCCTTTCAGTTTTATAAAAAAAAAATGCTAACTTGTATTTAATATACATTTCGATAACACTTTTTATTAATTAAAAACAAGTTTTCTGTTTATAATTTTTTTTAACTTTCTGTCAAGGGAAGGAATCTTATGATAATACATAATCATTATAATAAAAAAATAATTTTTTTTACTAATCATCAAGCTTCGATTAATGTTTCAAATAAAAATATAATATTCGTTAATATTAGAAGAATGAACATCTTGTATCACATCGAAATGCTTTAAAAGGTGCTTTAACGCATTCAAAATGAATATTTATGATAAAAAGTTTCGCATCGTAATATAAATATCAAATTCAAAACATTTTATGTATAAAAAAAAAGGTTTCTTTTGATTTTTTATTTTTCTCATGGTGAATTACTGTCATCAGAATGTTAAAAGTAAGGTAAGAAAAAATGCTGAAATGTATATTCACTATGTTTCAATCAATTTCTTGGAGGGAAAAAAACTAATGTTAAAATTGGGATTTCTTAAATCTTTGACATGCCTTGCGGACCAAATATGTCGGGAAGAACAATATCAATGTCCTGCATTTTGTTCTTTCTTTATGTTTGGTATTCTTCGGTGTCGCTAAGCAACCACTTTAGTATAAGTCTTCGTTCGTACCTTTTCAGAAGCAAGACAGCTGCGTTGTTGCCATCGAATGCGATGAAATTTTAATCGGCCTCTCGCCTTGCTCAATTAATTCTGCTGAGGGGAAGGTACTAGCAGGAACTGGGAGGGAGAAGGGACAAACGGGATGAAGAACGCCTCTTAAGACAATGAACGGCATGAAGAACAGACAAAAAAAGATTCGAAAAAAAAAATTAAAAATTCTTTTCTACTTGCCTAGCAAAGGGAAGGGGATCGAAACTAAAAAGATTCTGCCTGACGAGAAAAAGAAAAAGAAGTAAAAAATAAAGTACTCTATTCAGCGTTTCTGAAAATAAAAGAAATTGTCTCTCACAACCATTTTACACAAGAACTCAAAATCTCTTCTCCGTGTTTTATCGTTGTTTCCAAAAATAAGCAAATCTGAGAAAATGGACCCAGGCGGTGTTCTTCCCTTTGGTTGAACGATGTACAAGCCAGACGTGTGTTTCCGCTGTAACTGAAGGCATGATGTGCAACTGTTGTTCTTTCACATGTTATAGTTGAAAAGAAACTATACATCAGGCAAACAAAGCTACTGAATCGCATTCCATTCTCATGAGCAGATACGTCTGGAAATGAAATATTCGTTTCATAGAATTTGAATTGTTAATAAACAGAGACAAAGGTTTATGCTCATATATATTGTACATAAATGTCTTTGAAGTACTTATAAAATATTTTAGCATTAAAATTATAATTAAGAAAATACATAAATCAGAAATTTTAAGCTCACGAAGGAGGCATATTTTATGCTATGTTCTATAGAATTATCTTGATTCCACAATAAGTTGTACATTTTTCATACTTTCGGGGGGTGAAATTGAATAATATTTGTACTAATATTTATTTTAAATTGCTATATTTTTTCCTGAAAACACAATAAAATTTTTCTTACCATTCCTGTTTCGAATATTTTTTTTTAATCTACGAATTGGAAATTAGTTATGTTTATAATATCAAATTTTAAAATAGACGAAGTTAATATTACTTTTTAATTCGCTTCTATTAAAGAAGGATGCTATGCAAAATATTGTTGACAACATGGAATTATTTATCTTTAGCGATATATATTCCTGAAAGGGATCCAAAAGTATTTAAAAAAATGTTGTATAATATTTTTGTGAAATTTATATATTGTTTTACTTTTCAATATCTGACATTTGAACAGATGACAAAAAGTTATAATCTGAAATCGAGTTAAAATTAAAATACTTGAAAATTTTCGAAGATGAAATGTAAAAATATATGTTTTATGAAAGTATTTATTCTGTACAAGAAGGAAATTTTAGTTTATCTTTGCTCATAGTAAATATTCAAAGAAGATAATTTTCTTACATATGATGCTGTATAAACCAGAAACCAAATTGAGAACTACAGGATTTTTTTTTTTTTTTTTTTTTTTTTTGCACATATGAAATTCACAAAAGTATATGCTCAAAAAACTTTTTAAATGTTACAATTTCTCGACTTGAAATATATCTGTACCTAATTATAATAATTTCAAATTTAATTGCAAATACATGTTTTTAAGTAACATTTTGCTGTTTGGAGTTTTTAAAAATTTTAAGAAGAAAAACATTTTTGCTAATGTTGCAACAATAAATAATTTATTTAGGTCGTCATTGAGAAAAGTTTTTAAAGTCGATAAGAAAAATTTAAAAAATGTGAATGTTACATGTTATTAAAATGGAAATTTTTGGCAGAAAAAGAATTGTTTCAGAAAATCTTACTTTATAACAAGTACTCTATCTTACTTTATACTCATTGTGAAGTAAGAATATTAAGTATACTCTGTAGAGTTTTTATAATATTTATTTTGTAGTTTTTATATCCCAGATGATTTTCACATATTTATAAAAATACAAAAGGAATTATATTTCTTGTTTGATATTGTATTTAAAATTCAATATCTATTTTTTCTTATTACAAAATTCTTTTTATCACTAAACTTTAATAAACTTAAAAAAAAATATTTGAGCTGTTGAAAGGCCAAAATATAGCTAATGCATTGAAATTAAAGTGACTAAAAGTTACATCTTGGCTAGTTAAATTTTACTTCCTCTTGTATTATTTCATTAACTTTCTTTATATTCGCTCATTTCTTTGAAAGTCTCAACTAGACGGAAATTGCTATTCTTTTCAAGCTAAGTTCTTTTAAATATATATTTTCTCATTTCAGCACATAAAATAATCCTCATATTTATTAATGTGGTATCAAGGAATATTAAAATTGTATGGTATTGTTATTATATGATATTGACATAACATCAGAAATCACTACATACTATTATAATCTTCTGATCCTGAAAATTCATGCTACTGGGATTTAAGCGCCAGCGTTTGCTCGAAATGAGTCAATGAACGAAGTTAAGAACTTTAAATAGAAACCATCCCCGTATTGTTAAGTGATCTTGGAATGCACCGGATCTCTTTGAAAATCTCTTTGAAGTTAAAAGTGAGATAATATTTTGTGCGTCATTAAGGATGTCTTCGCTTAACGTCAAAGAACCCGATCAAAACATGGAACACATTTCCAGACACAAAATTGCTCCAGTTTTCTTGAAAGTTTGTGATATTGTAACACGTATATCCGTTTATGATGCAGTATTCTTAAGGTTTAAGAACATAACAAAAACACGTCAATTTTCACAAGAATATGTAAAGTTCAAAACCCATTTAGCTTTACAGTATACGATCCAAATTATGGAATACATTTTACACCAGCAAAAAAGGGATTGGTTCAGACAGAAATGAATAATATTGTAATATACGAGTACACTGCTCTCTAAAAGATCTATGTTCGAGCGTTTTGTTACCGAAAAAAGTGCTCCAATATCGGGTCGTTATCTTTAACACTACACAAAGACAGTCTTAAATAAAAATTGATTTAATAGGCGATATTTTAAAGATTATATCCTATTTTTATTTATTTATTTATATTAAGTATAAGTAATTAAATGATAATAAAAACAAGTATTTATTAATTCCTATTATCTAGCAAAATGAAAGAAAACATGCAATGGTTCTTCGTGTTTCTTATAACTTACATTTTGTTTGCTAATATTTTAACAATATACTTTCACGAATTTGAATGGTATTTTTATAATGTTATTTAATAGTTATTGTAATAAGTTAAATAGCTTACACATTCAAATAAAATTTGAAACATAAGAAAGGAATCTAATAATATAATACAAGGTCATTAAAATTTTTTAGTTCTTCTTAATAGAATAAAAGCAGTCGTTAAATTTTGTACTTTTAAGCCGATTAATTTAATTTTATACTTTTAAGCAAGTCTGCCAATAAGACATTTTTATATATTATGTAAGTATCTTTTCACTCTTCTAAAAATTTCGAAATTTATCTAATAAAACTGTGATCTTATCAGGAGCCAGGCGTGTTGAGGATCGGAAACACAATATGTTCGTTCGATCCATACTTCATCTAAAAAAGTAAAAACACGATAGTCACCTTCCTGCCAGAGGCCAGCTCTTAGCTCTTCCGCATTGGTGTATTTATACAGCCTTCAGCACCACTATATTCCCCACCTAGAGTAATTAACGAACGAGCGCGTGGTCGAATCCCCAATCTTGTAATATATCTTTGTTAGAAATATAGCATATAAAAAGGAAGTTGTATGTGAGAGAAGAAACATTTGGTTTTATTTAAAGTAAAAGCTTGTAAGTGGTACAAGAGAAGGGGTGGAAAGACGTCAAGAAGAGAAAGGGGTCGATACGTAAGGCGCTAACGTTGAAAACTCCAAAAGAGCTCACCGAACTAGATCGAAGTATGAGAACGGCTCGAGGGGAAACGGTTCCAAATAGGTCGGAGTAAGAAAGAATCCAGTCGAGTTAGTCTGGAATCAGGAGGATGGAAGAAGGAGAAAAATTCAAAACGAACTAGCAGCAGATGTTTCAGCAGCAGATCTACCTGCAAGTAGGAGTTCGAACTAGGTCCGAATCGCTTGGTAAACGATTCCACTTGGGAACGGCTCATTTCAACGGACATATATTTGATTATATTAGAACTATTCATGTCCGTTTCGTAATTGATTTCTACATTTGAATGGAATCAAAACCGATCCCCCCCCATTTAATTGTATTGTTTATTTTCAGTCTACTTTATATTATTATTTTTAAACTTTTGATCCATTTCTAAAATCCTCGCATCTTTATTAGGTATTAATAAGAAAGCGAAAAAAAACCCCATTAATATGATATGCAAAATAATACATAAAAATGTTGCATATACATTTATAATTCTTCCAAAAAATATTTTTGGTTGTCTTAACATATTTTAGGACTTATAAGTGTAAGACTAATTACTCCGAGATGGGTTTTTTTTTTTTTTTTTTTTGCTACAGGAGGTTCATATATATCGATATATTTGACATCGCTACCAATTTCGATTTATTCAAACCTGAGAATGATTTACAAAGAGTCTTTAATGAAAAATTTTCTCTTTATTTTGGTTCTTATTATTGTGTATAAAGATAGCAAATAAGAGTAGAATATAAATTTAAGTTTTTAATAAATTTTTTATGTGTGTACTCGTCTATTAATTTATTCAATTTACTAATCATGTGGACAATAATTAAATAAGGTTATGTATACAGTACTTAATTTTTGCAATTATTGCAAATTAAAATAAAACGTTTATATATTATTTTATGTGTTTTTTGCAAGAGTATAATATCGTAAGCATTGCATATTAAATCATTAGAAGAAGATTTTTTTTAAAAAAAAATTCTACAAAAATATTAAATGCTTTTCCCTGAAACTTGCAATACACTTTATGATATAAAAATAATTTCAAATTATTTGTTACAAGAAGTTACTTCAGTTTATTTACTTTTTTGAATATATAAACATATATAAAATATTCGACTCGAGAAATTATCAAAGTTGCTTCATTTTCATAATTTGCTGATGAAATCAGAAAATAATGAAATTTTAGTATTAATTTAATACAAAAGATGATCGTTTTTCTAAAATTTGACGGATTCAGGTTTTCCTAAAATGTGTATAGTAATCATATGCAGTAATTATATAGTATTAAATTCATCCGAATACCTTTAAAGTTTTGTTTCGTGATATCTAAAGAACAAGTGAATCAAAGAGCAAGTTAAGGAATATTTCTTTAAAAATGAATAAGAATAATTCATAGAACAGTTCTTTAAAATGAATAAGAACAGGTCATAGAGCAGTTCTTTAAAAATGAATAAGAGCAGGTTAAAGAACTGTTCTTTAAAAATGAATTAAAATAGGTAAAAACAAACCACCAAAATGAACAGAAATTTCCATCTCTAGCCATAAGCTATATTTCCATTTTTCTAATACGTTACAAAAATATCAAGAACACATATCAATTAAGAGCAGAAACGAAAGTATTGCACTTCTAACAAACGTCGTTATTCATTACGTAACTGCGTAAAAAGAATCATAATAATAATGAGTAATTCTGTGCTCCTATTATGCCCAATTAAAAGCAACTATACAGATCATCACAGAAAACTACGCGGTGCACTCCAAATGAGAAACTATTCATTGGAAAACCATTCTTCTAAAGGAATAATAAATCGCGTCCAAGTTTTATCTCCTAACTGCTGGAGGCATAAGGAATGGCAAATGTAACAGAATCCCAGTGTGTTCATTCACAAATTCATCTTCCCCATTTACTCCGCGACTGATAGTAGTAATGAATGGTGGGAATTAACACGTGATCTGGACCTAGAACAGTGCGTGTTACAAACAATGCACCTGTAGATGGAAAGGGAGGGCCAAAGGAAACATCTCATCTCCCCCTCCCTCCTACTCTAATGAGGACTATTAGCTCAGTTTCCACCCAGCTCTGGAATTAAGATTCAAGCGCACTTGTTATTCAGAATGCACGAATGGTAGCCATTTTGTTCGAAGATCTGCACTTTGTTGGCTATTTAAGAGAGTTGGTGGTTCTAGAAGTAATGAAATTTATTATATCGCCTTTAGAATATGTTATTTGGAGCTCACACAGTGACGGGCATGCAATTTCGAATATGTTCCGGTTATGGTGTTATAATATGCTTATTAGGAAATATATATTTTCGCTTCGGTAAATTGTAGATTTGAAAGATAGATTTAAGTAGACTTTAAATTGTTATTTGTTTCACGCCTGTGATCAGAACCCTGACTCAGTCTTTTCGATGATAAGCAGGTTCATTTCATGAGAGGGAAAAAAAAGGAAGAGGATTAATTAATTAAAAAACGGAAGGACTCTAATGATGGACAATTATAAAACTAATGTAAATAGAAATTTTTTTTTTACTTATCTCATACATATAAGACCCCCCCCACACACACACACTTCTTTTACTAGAAAGAGGGAAAAGGCGCATGCAGTGCAGTTTATTAAATTTATATGCTACCGATTTTTATTGAAAATGATTTAGCACATAATTTGGATGCAAGGAAATATGGACGGAGTCCAAATACTTATGATATGTGTGTGTGTGAGTGTGGGGGGGGAGGTGCGTGTGTGTGGGTGTCGTGGCACTATTAAGAAAATAGAGAAGTAATGAATTAATTTTATATTCACGCGAGTGGAAGCTAGATACATCGGGAATAGAAGCGAACGGCACACGTCCACTCACTCTGGTCACCTGCGGGGTAAACAGGTGAGAAAGAATAGTTCTACTGTAGCTAATGCATGTCGTAAGAGGCAACTAAAATGGGTACCCAGTGTTTGGCAGTATAGCCAGGCACTCTATCCCTGGGGATTATGTCAGGGTACTGGTCCTCCAGGCTAGCCTTCTTTTGGTAAATACGGGCATCATGACCTCGAGGGACCCTAATGATCTTTCTTTCTCATGGGGTTTACAGTCTTTAACACTGGTGTCGCACCACCGGGATTTCCTAGTGATTCTTTTCTATTTTAGACCCTCCTCCTTGTCAATCAATTTTCATCTATTTTTTTCCACTTTTTTTCAAACGTCTAGATCAAGGTTTTATCTTGTTTGGCGCGGTTGTGCCATATCTGGCTCTTGCGCCATCAAAATATTATCACCCACTCACTTGTCTTTCAATTATTTCAAACGTCTAGATAACAGCTTTACCTTGTTTGACGCAGCATAGCCACATTTGGCTCTTGGGCCATTACAATATACTATCACACTATCATGCACCACTTACTCTGGTAACCAGGTACAAAGTGACAGTTTTTTTTCCAAGTTTGTTTCACCAGGGATCTGAAATAAGGATTATACTGGTAACATGGTGAACGATGTGGGGAGATCTAGGTATTTCGTAAGGAAACTAACTGGTAGATAGGAAAATATTCCTATTAGTTCAAAGCGTAGGGAATGCTTATATTTGCAGATTTTGAAACTGCGTGATTGCACAAATTAAAGATTAAAGGTAATGGGACCATGAAATAACAAGTTTACAAAGCATTACTGTGGAAATTAAAATATAAATTAGGAAATTAAATTAGATTTTAAGGAATATCATTACATAAATAATGGTCACGGGCATAGCGATTAATTTTTCTTGGGGAAGGGGGGGGGGGCTCTCCCGCTTCAACTTATGTCTAAAAATTAATTTCATATTCCATTGTGTATATTTGAAGTAAAAAGAATATTTATGTAGAGTTCGTACTTTCGAATATTTTTTCTGAAAAAATATATAAAAGTCAGTATAAAAAGTTTCAGTATTAAAAGTTTAGATTCATCAGTCTTTATGGGGGTTACAACCTCAATACCCCTCTCTCCCCGTCACTACGCCACTGATAAAGGTCAATCCATAGACTTATTTCTTTCAAAACCTGAATTTCGCGCGAGCTTGATATCATTTACAAAATATACGTCCAGCATATTTTTTAAATATATTTCTTAACAGATGGATATCTATTTATTTTTTAGAAGAAAACACGTCCTTATGAACTAAAAATCGATCACAGTTAATAATACATCCTTTAACTCAATAATATTTTGGGATTCTTTCCGAATTCTTAATTTAACTTATCATCGCTTACATTTGAAACTGAATCTTAACTTTACTCATTTTGCTTCTCTCGACCATTTACCGCAATGTAACTAATTCCAAAGAATTATAGAACGATCCTTTCTAAGAGAACAATTATCTACCACCACATATTCTTTCCTGGAATTCCTCTTTCACATTTTTTTTTTTACTCTATTCTTCTTAATGCTAAAAAGACACTTGGTTTCCTTTGCATTAATTGCGAGCCCTCATTAGATTTAATCCTTCTCCTAATCCTCCCTTCTATTTTTATGTTTGTTTTTATACCTCATTCTTTCTCCCAGCCATTTTCTTTATTTTGTTTTTATTTTTCGACCAGAAATCCGTATTCCGCTCATTTACATCTAGCTTTCTTAATTGTGTCTAGCTAAAGAAGAATTTTTTTTACCTGGTTCAGCATGAACAAAAGCCGTTATTCGATGTGAACTATTGAATTGGAATATGGAAGGAACGATTTCGTTTGTGAAAGAAGTTGCTAAATAATTGTCAACACGATTGTGTTTTCTCTTATGTCTTTTTGTTGGAAAAATAAACAAGGTTAAGAGTGAAGATAAATGATAATGAGTTCTCGTTAAAAGGAAATTGTATTCCCAATTCAGATTCTCCATTGTAACACCTAGTTTACGAAACAAATGTAAACGTTCGATGGATAAAAGATGATTTGCAGCATTAGAAAGGAATTCCTTAATCCTCCTATGATTGTATGCCATTTTTATGCATAATCAAATTGACAAGTGTTTGTAGTTTTGAGAAATATGTGTTTTTTATATACATACTTCGGGCCATTTTTCCCCTATAATATTCTTCAACAAATTCTGAAAATTCTTTTGTAATCGAGTATGTTACGAAATCCATTTTTGATAAGGTTAAATAAATTCGAAAATCAGTTGACGCACACAGAAAATGATTTGCGCGAAGAATTGAAACTGATTTATTCAGAACTGCTATCAAAAGATTGCTTTCCTACCAGAGCTTGAAGCATACTTAAAGGGGCGTAAAGGTATGAAGACGACTTCATGGTTGTCATTCGGCGCTTATTAGTATGATAGAAAGCAAGGAGTTAGAATTAATGATGAAATAATACATTAGCCGGTAAATTGTAATCATTAGTAGAAGAAACAAAGTATAAAAATATCATTTCGAAGGTATTAAGTTCCATTAGCAATAATCCTTTTTTTGATACAGTATATTTTCCTTTCTTTTAATACTCTTATTACTCGGTTATTCTTAATTATTTATTCATCATGGAGTAATAAATATATTATTTTATTATTTATGTATGACATTATCATCGTTTATCAATTTAAACATAAGAGAAATATAAACTTAAATTTTGTTCAATTACTTGTAAAGAACAAAAATAATGTACTTTTCAAACAGCAAGAAAGATGAAGTTTCCTATTTCTCGTGGATGATTTTGCTTAAACAGAGGTATTCAAAAGAACGAGAAAAGAATTCACATAAATATGGACGGAATGTTTACTGTATTCCCTTACAAATTATTTATCAAATTATTAATTTTTATTATTCGCTGTTTATTTACATTCTGGGTACAACGCAAAATTTTTGTTTTTGATATATATCATGTAATTTTATTTGATTTTCATTATAATATGATGTTGTTTTTGTGGTTTCACTTTTCCATGAACAAATAAATTTGTTATTTCTTTAAAACTGAAAACAATTCTCTTCATCTAGAATCAAAATTAATTTGGATTATGCGACGAATTAATTATAACATTTATTAAAGTTATTTATTAGAAAATGATTTTTATTTGGTGTTTGTCGCTTAAGAAAAGTAAACATAATTTCAAATTTCCTTACTTTTAAAGTAAATTTATCTAAAAAAAAAAGAAATATGCAACCAATATTCCTTTCTCAATGCTAATCTATTCTACAGCAAAATATTTGTTGAATTCATTTTTATATGCTACCTTTTATACCACGATATCAATTTTTATTATTATAAATGCAATGCAATAGTAAATAATACGTTGCAATAAAAATAAATGTATGTGAAAGCTAGAAGTAAACAATTAGAGAAGTATCCAAAATTGTTAAGTAATTTGTACAGTAGGGAAGAATATAAGAAATAAATGTTTGCTAAATTTCTTTTACAATATCAAAATTCATAACAATTTAAATAAAATTGAAACTATCTTTCTATAAATTTATTATATGTTGAGCAGCTGTTGTGGCCTTAAGCACTGGCTCGTAATTTACTATACAATTAAATGTACATTAAATGCATGCATTTTCCTAATTTTTTTAGTTTTTGTCAACAGTTACTGCGGTAAACAGGTACTTGGCTTGAATTTTATTATTTTAATAAGTTTAAGTGATTAATTAATAAATAACTAAAACTGTGTGACCTTATGGATAATGCATAGAAAACTAGTTTTTTATTTTACTGTTTAATGGCATCATTAATAACTTTTCACGCAAACATAACACAATAACCTTACAATAGATGTTTCTTTTTTTTTGTGTGTGGTCTTTTTGAAAGCTTTTAAAAATGCATGGGTATAGCTAAGAAAACTTTTGTTTTAGGATCAAGTTTCATAAGAAATTTTTTATTACTATTACACAGTTTCAAAATTAATTACAATCGCTCATTCCACTTCTGCTGAAAATACACACGCTTTTTTTTCCTGCATTAAATTTAATACTTTACTTTAATAACCAAGCTCAAATTACTTGATTTTTATTACTTTATTATTTATACATAATCATGAAAATTAATTTAGTTGTTATTGCAAATTAATTTTGAAAAATCTTTCTTTAAAAGTCCCTCAAAATGTGGGATATTTTAACATAGTTTTAAAACGCCGAAAGTTGCACTTTTTCGCGTATGGTATGAAATATTTATCTAAATTTATCAAAAATATTTTACAAATAAGGAAAATAAAACGTGTTTTTGTTCTTGTTAGCGCTTAAACAAACTTTTAGCAATTTTCTTTAAAATTATACATACATACATAAACATTTATATGACATATCTAATCGAATTCTATTACATCTCAAAATAAGAAAAATGCATGAGATTTCTTTGATGCTTTGTAACATCTTTTAAATAATGATCAATGAATTTCGCATTTTTAAATTTACAAAGATTGAAGAATTCGAATGCGAAGGGTAAAAAAAATAAAAGAAAAGGAAAGCAATTTCAATGTACATTTGAAATAATGTATAGCAATTAAGTCACTGCCTCCCACTTTTTACGTGGAGATAGTTCATAGCAATTTTGATTTTTTTTTCCTTCCAGTACTCTTTGATGATTAAAAAGTTGTCAAGTAAGTAATCGGTGTCCAAATCAGCATCTCAGCTTTCCATTCTTCGCAAAGTGCGCAGTCACTTGTAACTCGATCTTTTTATTCTCTTCGAAAGGTGATTGCTAATTTTTTTTCCCCTCGAACATTTCATTAATTCTACACACTTCTTTAACACTCCTCATTCCGTTCTGAAGGTTTAAAATTGCAGCAATTTGACTCATCAAAAGATTAATCAAAAGCTGCAAATTCATTTCCTTCAATATTTCCCCCAATCCTGTGCTCCTAAAGAGAAGAAATAAAACTTTAAAAAAAAAGTACAGATAATGATTTCCCTCCTTATAAAGTTAATGTCGGGATGCGCGTGTATATTGTTCTCATTGATCCTTAGAGATGAAGGAAATAATAATAATAAAAAAAATCCAGAGATTCGCAGCATTTTAATGCGTTCTCATCACCATTTTCTTCCATTTATGCATATATTCGGAACTACTAGAAGAAGAAATAACGATGTAAAGTAATTCCGTTTAATGAAAAGGGGAGATAGAAGAAATAAAAAAAGAAAAGGAAAGGGGGAAAAAAAGATATAGGGAGCAGGAGCGATTAGCCACAGAATTCATTACTGTTTTGGAAGCAAAAATGTCGTCCAATCTGCTTAATGGAAGAGGCCACCCACAGTGACAATTTGGCTCGTTATTTCAACGACTAATCGATCGTAGTTAAAATTAATTAAGAATCCTGTTTATTTCTGAATTAATTTCTTAAATGCGATCCTATCCGACCGAGGAAACCCTCTCTGCTTTTATTGATAAAAATGATACCGGAAGCTCAAAACAGCTTCTTTCTTATGGGTCATGTTGTTAATCGAACTTAGAATAATTGTAAGACTCGCGTTTCAATTTTTTTCTGTCTTTTTTATTCTTTCTTTCGGAACATCACTGATTTAAAAGAAAAACAGAAAAGGGATTTTTTTTTCTTCCTTGGTAAAGGTGAATCTACATTTACCTTTTGAATTTGTTAACTCGTTAAACATCTTCAATCCTGAAAGTTACAAGGAGAAATTCAATCGATGAGCCGTTGCCGCAAAATTTTCTCCTCGATACAATACGAAATCTGGTATCGTTTAATTTAAGATTAGTTGAGCTAGCTTTCGAAGTTGAAATCAGTTTTCGATTATTGAACAAAACTCTACAGTACACGATACTTCGTTTAAAAGACACAGAAATAGTTTTCCTCTGAGAAAATTAAACATTCGTGCAGACCCTTTTTAAAATTTAAACTAGTGGAAAAATTTGTGATTGTTAATTTTACATCATATACGAGTTTCTGTTTATCTTTATATAAATTACTTCCCAATTGTTTGTTATGTATCTATTTAATAACTAATATTTAATCGAATACCAATCTGTTTCCAAAACCTTATAAAACGCGTTAAGTTGCATGCGCGTTCCTCTAATATATAGAATTCACAACTTAACCAAAAAAAAAAAAAATTTTTTTTTTGTTCTAGGTATACTTTGAATTATTCGTTGTTTTAGAAGTGAGCTGTTTGCGTTAAACACGATATTCAATGATAAATAAATTTTGAAAATTTTCTTATAATTGCTTATTATTTATTAACATCATTTGTTTGCTATATTTGTTAAAATCGTATGTTCGTTTGTTTTTATATTAAAATGCATTTGTCCTTTATGATCCACGCTTTTTTTTTTTCTAGCGTGATTATTTCTGAATTAATGAAAAAAAATGTAATTGTTATTGAAAAATTTCGAAACCGAGTGATATAAAAGTTTTAAAATGCCAGCATCAAATGATGTTTCGCTGTAGAATGCTTTGATATATAGTACTATCGTTAGACAGAAATCTCAACTCTAACAAATGTTTTTCCTTAATTGCTGTTTATATTAAATTCGTGAATTTTGCACTATATTGATCCACATTAAGGTAAAAGCTTTTTTTTTTTTTTTACGCTTTAACTTAACAGGAATAAAAAAAGAAAGAGAGAAGGTATTACTTTTCTTCGCTCTTCTTACCATTAACATCCATGATTTTATACCAAAATATGGAATCGAGTTTATATTAACTAATGATGGTTTGTTGTAAAATTCGTACGTAATTGTAAGACACTTCATTCGTCAGATGATGTTAAATCTGGTTGTTGTAGGATTGTGACCAAAAAAATTCTTGTAAAAAAAGTTTCAAAATTGCTTTCTAGATGTTTAAAAAACTTTTTTTTTCAAACAAATTACCTAGTGAAATTATGATTGTTATTTAAAAGCTCATTCCTGTTAAAAACTCATTCTATCTCTAAATTTCAATATGCAGTTTTTTAACGACATTAAAACGCGGTAATAAAGGTGCTTATGTCGAATGAAAATAGCAAAAGTAGGGGGTTGTAATTTAATTCATAAAGTTTTAGATATTACATATTCATTAAGATAAGTTCAAAAGCTCTTTAGTGAATCTCAAAAAAATTGCTGACGTGGAACGCATAAGAAAAGCAAATTGTATACCACATGAATGCAGCATTGAGAGCTCCAGGAAATCAAAATTGTCTAAGGGGAAAAAATTAATTTTGCAAGATTCAAGGTCAAGTTCAGTTTTAATTAGGATATTTTATATCCGAAAAATAAGAGGTATTCATATAAATAGTAAAAGATGTTGCTTTTTTTTCCCAGTAGAGTAAATTTTCTAGCCGAAACAAGTTTTCTAGCGGTTTTACGCAGACATCGTTCTATCTTCTAGGTTAACCGAAGAGAAAAAATTTAATTGCCCTCTAATTGGAGTTTGGTTTCACAAATTGCGCTGCTAAATACCATTCTCTTCATATATAACTCACCTACAGAACCTCACTTAATTAAAACTAAGTACTTGACCAACATTCACTCGGCCCAACATAATTGTCGAAAGGTTAATTTCCTAATGAGACCTTTCAGACTATTTATGATTTTAAATGAACTTCTAGTCGCAAGGAAGTTTTCAAGAAGTAAAAGTTAAAACTAGTTACTCTCAAACCAATTGTCAATCTGGAAGTATGTTTCGATTGGGAGTCGAATCACGCTCGCCTTATCGCTCACTTGGCCAATAAAAAGGGGGGACACTGTCGATGCGAAAGGGGGGATCTTGTAAGAAGGCGTGACGGGGGCGTGACGGCCTGTTCTTAACGAGTCATTATGTCATTGGACATGGGTGTGGCAGCACGAAGATGCTCGTGAACGAGTTTCACGTGACTGACATTCCGGAACGGATGTCTAGAAACTGCATGGTTCTGGTATTGGTATAGGTGTCGATTGCGTGTTCAAAAGCAAAGTAGTAGAATCATCATAACTCATTGCTGATGACCTAAACAATAACGTTTAGTACCTCGAACGATAGACTCATTTTTATGCCCTATGCATTTCGTGATGGAAGTGTAGCCAATTTAGTGTAATTCTTTCAGAATATCGCTTCTCCAATTGCTGTATGAATATTTCAAACATTAACTGTGGACATGTATAATGAAATCGCTTCATCAGTAAGTTACAATCGCAAGAAATTCTTTCAACCCTTAAGCGGAGATTCCAGTAACTTGTAGCTTTCTTTATCAAGTAACCTTTTAAATATCCAAAGCTTTTATTTATTTCACTTTTAAATCTTAGAGATTGAAAGCTGTAATAGTTCGTTTTGTTGATATAGTTGGATATGAAAAGCAAAATTACGTAGAAGTGTATCAAAATCCATTGTCATCACTTGTTACCTTTGAATGCATTAAAATGTTAGCAAAAAAAAAAAAAAAAAAAAAAAAAAAAATTTTCGAAACATTTAGAAGACCATTTATTTTAGCCATTATTTTGCATCGGCCAATTGCTTGTATTGTAGATTTTATGATCTTTCTAAAAATTTCTAAAATAGTATTTTTCTCTGTATATGCAAGTATATTGAGTACAATTTAAATTTATTTTTAACCGGACATTGAGATCAAGTACACATTAAAACATACGAACATAAAAAAAGTGAAGACTGATTATAAAATTAATAAAAAATATTATCATTGGACATTGGAAGTAATAGTTTTTATAAACTATTAGAAGTTTCTAATTTTCTTCTTTAATTTCATTCAAATAAATGGTTGGAACTCCTGATTGCTTTAAATATACTCCTCCCGTCTCCCGATTATATTAAATTAAAAGGGAATATTTATTTAATTGAATGCAAATGGAGCCATTTTTTTTTATCTGGAGATGTTTATATATATATATATATTGGCGATCTCTTTTATATTACATTTTGTTTTAGAATGCTTACTTTTTTTTAATTTTTGTGTTAATTAATATTTGCTTTTTTTATTTAGATATTTAATTAGTTTTATAATATTTTAGATGTTTATTTATGTGTAATTTGGATGTTTGCAGTTAAATTGAAAATGATTACAATAGTTACCATTCTTCTTTTTTTTCTATGGTTGATTTTCTGGAATTTGCTGATTTTCTCTTTGTTACCTATTTTTTTATGTAGTTTACTGAAGTATCGTGGATTGATCAGTAATACCGATAGAAACACACATTATTCCATTCCAAAGCATGGAACAGTAACATAATTACTAACGTAATAATAAGGAATTAATAACATAATTTTTAATATTCTAATTTTTGTTTTTCTTTCACTTAGATTTCCATTGTAAAAATTTCTAGTTCTCTTATAGATATATTTGTTTTGGGGTTTTAAATTTTCAGATTGCTTAGTTTTTATAAAAAAAATTCATCTGATTTACATAAATATTATTTTGGTTTCTTAATAATTTCTTTATTTATGTAGTTTTTTTTATATATATATTAATAGTATCGAATTTATGATTGATATGCTTAGGCTGTTATATTTCGTGAATTATACTATTGGTTTTTTGTTCATATATATTCTATGTCAAATAAAAATGAACGAATATTTTTTTTTCTTTGATTAAATCCTTCATTCCTTTTCATGACAGTATTTTTGCTGCTTTATTCATAATGATGCAGATAGTGATGCTTTAAGTTCTCATACATTCTTAAGTTAACATACGCAAATGCATCTCTAGAGTCTGGAAACCATTTACTGTGTAAGTAATGTTTTGAATTCGGAACGCTGTCTTGTTATATCATAGTCTTGCAGAAGAGGAATACAAATATAAAAAAGAAGTTGAGCGCTAATCACAGAATACACAGACTTCCAAACAAAAGTAATAGGACCATTAGGCTTAGTTTAAATGTGTGTTTATATAACCCAAACAATAATTTTTTAAGACTAAATATCAATTGCAAAGAATGCAGTTTCTAAGAAAGACGGCTTGGTAAAATCTAAACTTTTATTATTTTTCCCGTTATTAAATAGCATGGTTCTGCATCCATTAAAATAGGTTTTTTTTTTTCCTCCGTAAGTAGAATTTTTTCGTGTCAGTATACATTTAGGGTTGGATTCAGTTGTGACTATGCAGCTGAACAGTGAGGGACTATTGTTATTACATATTTTGCTCATTGAATTTTTTTTTAAAAAAAAAGTAAAAAGTGTAGGATAAAACATACAGAAATCATATGCCATATACGAGGGTTATTTTTTTCTCCAAGACTCGATCGGTCGCGAAACGAAAACTTCCTTGAAAATCCGATGACGTAGTGAACAGATGCGTTGTGCAGTGTCTAGCATGCATCAGATCGCATTTGTCAGTTCCGAGTACGCAGTGTGCACGTAGACATGCCTCCAATAACAGTTTCCAGCCAAACATGGACGGCGGGGTGTCATTTGATTTCTGCATGCTGAAGGGTGCAATGCAGACGAAATTCATCGACGAATGAGTAATGTGAAAGAAAAAGTTTCAGGAGTGACCATGCGCAGCCACACACTGCATCCTCTATAAAGACGCTCTTACAGCGTTTTCAATGGGACATGTTTGATCATCCACCATACTGCAGTACTCAGCTCCCACCGATTTCCATGCCTTTGCTCACTTGAAACGCTGGTTAGGAAGGCAGAAGTTTGGCTACAGACCTGTGTCGAGAATTGATTGAATGAACATGTGGCTGCCTTCTATGACGAGGGTATTGGAAAATTGGTACAACGCTAAGACAAGTGTCTCAGTCGGAATATATAGAGAAATAGCTTGAAGGTGTATCTAAATGTTCCAAATAAAACAGTTTTGATTTTCACTGCAGTTTTCACTTCGCGACCTATTGGACCTTAAAAAAATAGCTATCGTAGTAATATATTTAATAAGTAATTTCATAGTAATATCTTACCACATCAAGTAATAGATAATTTTCACATTATCCAGAACAGTTCATTCCATATATCAGATATAATCTACAAATGATAAGGATAATTTATTTTCATGATAAAGAAGCTTAATTTTCACATTTTTCACACATATTTTCAAAATATTATCATTTAATTAATTTAAAACATATCTTATTGAAATATTAAGACTCCTAAATCGTCGCGATTCGGCATTTTAATCTCGTGTCTGTATTTAACATTTGACAGCTGTGTTATCATAGCAACGGTACTAGAAAGATTTAAATGTTTGAATTAATTAAAAATTTTGTATCAAAATTTTATCACTATAAAATTATTCGTCATTGGCAAACACTTTGATGCCATTTAGTTTTACTATTGGATAACTTGTTGTCAAAAGCTACTATTTAAGAGCGTATATAATATATTGTATTTTTGTCACACTTATTAAATATGTAATTTTTATAATCCCCTTTACTTAGAGCTTGGCATGGGCTGTTCGCGATTTATTTCCCTTCACCTAACATCTGGGGTTCTCTTTCTGATTTTATATTTCAGTTCCCAGGTTCTTCCCAATCAAATGGAGCATATACAAATTGAGTAAACATCGGAAGTGGAGTGAATAGATATAATCAAGTTGTACAAAAGTGACAGAGAATTGATTTGAAATAATTAAAGTTACGGAAATAAGAAGAATGTTAGTGTGATGAACAAGGAATTATTCTGACATGTTTTGAAAATTTGGTGAGATTAAATCTCAACATTGTCGGAGCAATGGCAGGAGATACTAGTATTTTTTTCCAGTAAGAGCATTCTTTGATAGATTATAGAAGTTGTTAGTACTCGCAGAGGAGTAACTTAAGATATTTTGGATAAAATTGACTATTTTTATTAATAACTCTGTGTTTGAACTTAAACTGGAATTTAGATCCTATGATCCTACGATGAACTTTAAAATGAGAGATGAGATGAATCATAGGATACCGTTGCAAGAATAAATTTTGAATGTGGTGTTATTTAAATTTATATATATATATAATTTTTCTTTTCTTTTTACAACATGTATTAATAAGTACAACGTCTTTATTTTTCTTATATTATTGGTCATCAATTACTTTAAAGTTATTAAGAAATCTCACAATGATAAAAGCAGACAGTACAGTAGATGAAACCAATAACCGATTTTAATTATTTCTAAAATTAAAGTGAAAGCGTTAGCTCCCCCCCCCCTTTAAACAACAAATCCTATCTGCATCGACACTAGTAAATGTTGTCACTTGAAATCCGTCACCGAAATCGTTCCATACCGTCCACACTTTAACCCAAGCACACCTTCAGTGTCTCTCCTAATTACCGCTAATCTCGAGAAACGTCATGAGTCCCCGAACGTGTCATTCTAGAAGTCTCTCCAGTATCTATTCTACCGTTATGGACGAATTAGGAACTTCGGTCTTAAGCCCATGTCCTCGGGCTATCCTCCGCTGGACCAGGGCTTTATGCGTCCAATGGGCGTCGTTTTCGACACGGAATTTATAAACACCCCCGGCTCTCCATCACCTCTGGAGCCTTATCTTGTCTCAAGGGTCCTATCCTTCTCGGTTGAGTGGAAAGTTTCTGGAGATTAATCACAGTCGAGGAAATTTCGATTAACATCGTGGCTTGACTTTTTTCTTTCTTTTTTTTTAAAAAAAAATAACGCACTGTGTGACTGCTCTTAACGTGTTTTGGGGGTTTTAATAGGTTGCTTTTCAAGATGCTTGGTGATTAATTGCGTCCGTTCTATTCGAAGGAAATATTCTTTTGTTGCCGCTTAAGCCAATTTGGTTATCTTTTTGAAAGGAGTTATTTTTCTCTGCTGAAGGGCAACGGGAAATATGGTGTGCGTGTGATTGCATAATAATGACGGAGATTCTTTTACTAATGATACGGAAAATAATCTCTATACACTGCATGATCCAATTGTAAGACGAACGCTATGTAGTACATAGGCATGTTGAATGTAGTATATGGATATCTTCACGTATATAATGTATGGAAATAACGAAATCTATTTTACTACTTTAGAGTTTTAACATTAAATATATGATTTTAAATAGCTCTTTTTAATTCTTCTATACTCGACTCTTAAGAATTATTAACTTATATGATAATTTTCTTTTGTTACTTTTATTCGAAACTTTTAACATATTTATTAAATGGAGGAAAGTTGTATGCATTTAAAATTTGAGACATTACTCTCTAGGATTAATAAAGTAAATTTAAGAAAAGATATAAAATGTATTAATATATTTTCTGAATAGCATAAGAAAGCAATTAAGTTCAAAAGGAATAAAGATATTTAAAAAAATAAATTGTCCTATAGTTTTAATGGAAACCTAATTCTATTGTAGCTTAAGGGAATGGCAAATGTAAATATTGAGTTAGAAGTTGTCTTCGAATTTAAATATAAGCAAAATATAGTCACTGAGAATATTAATTAATCTCTCTCTCTTTATAAGAATATATGTATGTGTGTATGTTATGAAAAATCTATCGGATTTTTTGAAAAATTTCCTGTACTTCGATTGTTTTTTTTACTTTCGGTGGAAGAGAGAAAATCTAAGGTGGAAGAGAGAGGGATATCTAAAAGTGTAAATTAGACGTTCTCTCACCAAATTAAACATGCATAAAGCAAAAATAATTTTTAGATGCTTATTTAAAAATACCATTGCATTAAAAGCTTCGTTACCGGGTGAAGTTCAAACAATAATCGATTTATCTAAACTAGTTGAGTTTTGTAAAAGAGTTTTCGCGTGTATGATGAAGAATTATATACATAATTTAAGGTTTCAAGGTCGTCTAAGAATTCAGAGAAAAATTCTAAGAAAATAAATGAAAAAAGTAAAGGAGAAAAAATTAATCGCCCTGTTTCTGACAAAAATACTTGTTTATTTGAAAATTTTGAGCTTACTTAAGATAACAAAATTAAATTATAACTTAACAGTCTCACATAATATTTTATGAAAAACTTTCCAATTTCTCTAAAAATAATGAATACTTAGGAAAATCGACAACAAAATGCATTTTTATTTCCATCGACGAAGTATCTTTTTAAGTAACATTTTTGGGTAGAGAGAAATGAAATTAGTCTTGAAAGTAATTTCAGTTACTTTTTTCCAATAATTTTTATTACAATTAGCTTGATAATATTCTGTTAAGAGTAGAAATTTTTACAATATTCAATAATTCAATACCGTATCGTTAAAGTATAGAAATGTAATAATAAAATATTTTTCAACTTTTTTTTTAAATTATGAAGTGCAATGTGGTATTTTCAAAAGCAGCTCAACAAATATATTCAATAGTAAAACAATTATTGTAAGCAATTGACGGAAAAATAGCGCAAATGTGTATTTAAATCGGCACTATTGCTGTTTTTCATATTGTATTCTTAAGAAAAATAGTTGTCCTCTAAGGAAAAAATATTTTACATGAAACAAAAACATTTATTTTGTTTGTCAATTATATTTTTTGTGTATATTTTTGAAACAATTCAGTTGACAATAAAGCCATCACAATAAGGTAAGCAGGACTATTTGGCCAAACAATCGAATTGGGTGCAGGCTCAAATGCTCTTCTTTTTAGGCAAATTGCGTTTATTTTCAATATATGGTGAAGGAAAAACAAGACAGTTGTGTGTTTTCTTAAGAACTCTCATATTTTTTCTTCTTTTGCTTTTATTTAAAACAACAACAGAACAAATTGGACTTTCCCCCTCATTTTTGCTTAAAAACGGTCAAACGGATTCATTCTTATCCAAATCGCCCGTTAAGTGTATAAACAAGATATATTTTAAAATTTTGAGGAAATTCTTTTGTTTGTTTGTTTGTTTTTTACAAACAACTTCGCATTGTTTTATTTGTACAAGTGTCCTGATCACGATCTAACGCACAAATTCTTAAGCATGAAAAATAACAACCTCTTCAAAATGTCCAGTTTAGAAAAATAACAATGACAACTGTCAATAGCTCAGTGGACAACTAAAGCTTTTTATAACTCATGTGGAACACGTAAGCATAAAGAAAATATGCAAAATTTTGTGAAGAAAAAAGTTTTCTTTCGATAAGAAATATTCAACTACTCGCTCCTACGCTGAAGACATAAGTATGATTTTTTCCCCTTCATGTTTTGAACACGAAATTTTGTATTGAAGGATATAAAAAAAAGTCGACAGTGATGGAAATTGGTTTTTCATAAAAATGCAAATATACTTCAAAAGAATCAGTTTTAGAAGCAATCTTAAAACTTTTATGAACATACTTGCAATAAAAGATGTAATTTTTTGCATCCTTTTTTTTTTATTTTTTCGCCTGAAAATAAAACATGAATAAATCGAAATGTGTGAAGTTTCTTTATTATTCGTGTCTTACGAGTAAGTTGGTATACCGCTTGATAAAAATGAGGGTAAGATAAAACTGAGATTGTCAACAGAATGATATTTTCAAAAATAATTGCACGATTGAAAGCCACATTCTAAAAATATTTATTCTTAAAGATCCAGAATCATATAAAATCGAATAGCAGTAATTTTTTCTGTGATGTAATTTCTAGAAATTTTCTGAAAAAGATAAAACAAAAAAATATTTACTTATTACAATTTTTTTCGATGTCTTCGTATAATTTTTTTGATTAAAATGTAATAAAAAATTAAATAATGTCAACGAAAAACAGCTTCGGGAGATTACTGTTTTCTTTCTTTGAATGAACTCATCACTTTAAATATATCACTGACTTAAATTTTTTATATATTTCTTTTGCATTTATAAAATAGAATTCCATTCAGAATTTTCTAGAAATACTTCATGCTACAAAAAAACTAAAAATTGCTTAATCTATTCTAAGTATTTCTAGAAAGAATCTTCTCTAAGTATTTCTAGAAAGAATCTTCTCTAAGTATTTCTAGAATTTCATTAAGTATTTCTAGAAAATTCTTAATAGAATTCAATTCTATAAATGTTTATAAATAAAATGTATAGAAATTCTCAAATGCAAATCAAGTGGTTCATGAAACAAGAAAATCTAAACAATGGTATTTTTTTTAAATAAATTTTAGAAATATAGCGTAACAGATCTTTAAAAACCCAGTTATTGATTGAACCATTTGATACATTTGCAGAATTTAAAATATCAAATATTTAATACTCGTGAAACTTTATTTATTTGTTAATCTTCCTATCAACTATTAAAATATTTGTTTGTGATTCAAGTTTTAAAAACAAAGCTATATGTTTTTATACTCCTATCGATATTAAAATAAGAATCGTAATCCTTTATTCGATTGTAAATTTTTTGCATGTAACGCGTAAGTTTAAGTATTTAAAACCGTTACATTATCTAAAGAGAATATGCATTCTCCCCTCAGAGTTTCATCGTTTTTTCTTCTTTTTTTTTACACCCATAACTTAAATAGTTACTAATCACAATTTTAAGTGTATAAATCTTATTCAGTGACACGAGGAAATTATAAGAATGGACTGTATACTTAAGTTTTGCTGAACTTCACAAACAGAATTTGTGATCATTTAAAGGGTTGATACAGGGATAGTACTGTTGCCTATTCGGACATAGAATAATTTTTTGATGCCTCGCAAAAATTTAGCAACTCTTAACTACTTCCAGTGATATCCAAACTCTATCAGCTTGATTAGTTCCAATTTTAACTTTCAATTACTTATGTAAACCTCGCAGGGGAAAAAAATGTCTTTTTTTCTTCGCTCGTTCTTTTGTTCCCGTTGATTTTCAATCTAGCTTACGATCTAAATTATTTATCAACTAAAGGAAATGCAACAGCACAACCTCAACATTATGTATGACATAATAGAATTCATGAATAATTTCTCAAATTTGTTTTGAAATTTAATATGCTTCGGTTATCTTAAGATCATAACATGCTATCATATAGGCTACTAAACACATATTCTCTATTAGTAACCACGTTATTTCAGTTATATATATACAGTATATTTAGTATATTATGTTTCTTGTATGTCTTAAAAGATTATGTTGGGAAAAATCCGACCAAATTGTTAAGAATTGACGAGGGAAACAAAATTAATGTGTTTTGGATTAGAATAAGTGTCAGGAAATACCACGTTTATAGGTGCCAGAAAAAAATTGCTTAGGTCACAGTCGACAAAATCTTTCAGAGTTTGAGACAGACTTTTTCACTTAGAATTTCAATGGTATGTAACACAGATTTAAAACTTACAAATATCCGTCTGATGTGTGAACAACGAACGAAAAGGTACAAATTGCTTAAAGGTCGTTCTGTGAACATTTTCCTTTGAGGAATTCCGATTTTTCGTTGATCAACGTTTCCCAATTTTCTTTCGTTCATATACTTTATTGAGGGATCTCTTGATTTTTAACCAATAATTATAGTAAAGATTTATGGTTAATGATAAGAAAAAATATTAAATTACATGAAATTCCATATGAAATGGCAGGCTGAAAATGTATGAAAATTCGTTGTGACTGATAAACTAAAGCTTATATTTATATTGACCGCCACTACTTTGAGAATTTATTGTAAAAATATACTCTTACAAATGTTCGCTACGTTTAATTTACCTGTTTAACATTTTCAAACCTTTGCTACCATTACTTGTACGCGCCATTTATGGGTTTGCATCCTACGACAAAGAAAAAGCTCTGTTCCACATTTCCCAATTTGATTAAATATTTTCGGTGCACCTTATATTATACGATGATATGCCAGCATAATAATTAACTCAATATTATATTTACCGGTAACCACTTTTAATTGTTTTAATGGGATAAAATATAATAATAGTTTTATTTTCTTCCATTTGTATTTTTTACTGGCAGAACTCGGGATTTTTAACCAATAATTAAAAGAAAAATTAATGGAGAAGAAAAAAAATATTAAAATAGATTTGTTGTGATTCTTATAAAGGAAAAACATATTGAAATATATATCATTCATAAACTGTTATCTTAGACGCCTGTTCTTAAATAGAATTGAAAAAGAAAAAAAAATAGAATAACATCTTTACACATGGAATTTGCATCATAATGCATAAATTTACTAAGTAGTTCACTAAAAGAACTCGCAATTTTTTCAGTTATGAAATTATCTTACTTTAAAAAGTATTTCGGATAGTTTCAAAATCATTCAATAAAGTTAAGACTAGTTTATTTTGGATTTTACTCCATATTATTTATCCTTAATATTATTTTTGTATCATTTATTTCCTCTTTATATTTTTCATTAGAAGTACAGCTTAGTGATGCTCATAAAATTTAAATTTACGTAACTATCGTTTCCAAAAAACAATTTTCTGTTTAACCGGAACCATTTCTTAAAAACGGTATTTACGAAAATTTAAATTTGGCAATAACATCAAACTTAAACTTAAAAAAAAATCTAACAATACTAAAAACATGAAACTTAAGCAACCTTCCTCTCCAATAATTTTTTTTTTTTCATGTTTACTGCATTCCCAATTATTTTAAACGTTTAAACGGATGCACCCTCTCAAAAACAATACCTCTATTTATCTTCTTAAATAGGTGGGATGGAAAAATAAGGCTAGTTTCCCCATTTTATCTTCTTAGAAATAGTTTAGTATTTCTTTCCGTTGTACACTATAAGGGAAAATTATTTGCGACACTTTTATGTTGGATAAAAGTATAAAATAAACTCCAGATGTACATATATTTGTAAGAAACATGTACAAAGCGAAGGAATATAAAATAATTCACGGCCTAGAACTTTAGTTATGAGACACCGTAGGCAATTTTTCCCATTTTCAGATATTAATCGCGGATAGCGTTAGAAAACCAAACGCATAAGAACTGCTTAAAATTGATCGGTTACCGTTTTACCTTAGACTGCTTCCCGCTTCTATTGGATTGCTAAGCATTCCCAAAGTCAATACATTTTTTTTTCTTTCCCTTTTCTATTATTATTTCAACTTTGAATTTTTCGTTTCTAACTCAGAAAAGAAATGATAAAAAAAATCTTTTTTTCCCCTTCTTCTATACATTTTATTTAAGATGTTGAATAAAATATGTATTTGTTTGGAGTCTTCATTTAAATATTCTCTAGAGCAAGGGGGAAAGATTTGTTTAGAAAGAGGCAATTTTATTGAACCTATAAAGGCCAATTTCTCCCTTTTTTCAATTTAAGTGTGAAAAGAAAATTTATTCTTTCTTGACATCATCCTCCACAAATTATTGAGGTAAAGAAACATATAAATGTAGGGAATTTGAATTGATTTTCTATTGCAATATGAATATGTGATAAATATTCACTTTCTGCTGTGTTCCGTTGTAATATTTAAAAGGAAAAAAAAATAAGATTTAAGCATTAGTCAAATTAATGAGTTTTAGTTATTATGCAATATAAAATTAGAAAACCTATAATTCTTTTAATTTTCTTGAGGTTTAATTAACTTTTTTCACTGTTGCATTATCAGTTCTTCTTGAAGAAATTTTAATGTTAAATTAATCTACTTGAGATATGATTAATTCTTTGGTTTATAAGCAAAGGTTTATATTTACCTGTATACTAATTTTTTGATTACTGCAACAATATAGTTTTAGTATATTTAAATTGTATTAGATAGGGAATATTTTGTTTAATGGAGGTAAAATTATTCAATCAAATTAACACTTCAAAAATATTACTTGTGACCTCGTCACGATATTTTTTAAATATAATATATGAGTATAGTATATATTTTGCTTACGAAGTTAATCTGGTGGTAAGTTATATTTAAAGCTAAATCGAAATAAACTTAGTGATGTATGGTAATTAAGATATTACGTTTACTTAAATAGTTATTAGTAATTAATACATTTACATAGAATGAAATATCACCAAACTGTAAACAAAATTTTACACTGGAAATTTTTTTTAATGCATTATATATTTTATTAACGGCTAGTACATTGAATAGGATTGGCAAGAATTAAATTTGCACCAGATTTAATAAAAGTGCTCTGTTCTTAGCATTATGTTACGAAAAAATATCAGTGAATAACGATTTCTAACAAAAAAAAAAGGTGAGAAATATATAAAAGGCTTAAAATACAAATATTACTTATATTAAAATACTGTAGCTATTACTGAATTCCTATTCATCTCATCACAAAAATAAATATAATTGATCGCTAAAACTCTTTAGTATCCATTGTTCATTGTAAATTCACCAACTCTCCAAGTAGAATAAGAGTCTTCTTACACATATATATTTGATATAAAATATCTTTGTTTTCATCAAGGAGGAAAGTATATGAGTTTGTCATGAGAGAAGTCAGAGGCTTTATATTTAAAATGCAGCATTGAAATGTTTATATGAGTGACTCGCAAACTAATGCATACATGTTCCTATGGGTGCGCACATCATTTTGGGGAATATATGCCGGCTGCCTTTCTATCCCCACTCCCGAAAAAACAAAGACTATTTTTAACGTAAATCTTCGAAAAGAACCTAAAATGCGGAATAATTCTCCTAAAAAAAAAACTTCAAGCCTTTCATGGGAATTATGCAAACAATAGAGAGTATCTGAGAAATTGATTTATATGAAGTAACTGAAATGTCTTCTAGCTTTCTGATGATAAAAATTTAGTCATCACCCTGTCACCCGTAAACCCTGAGGCTAGCATAGTACGAAATGCTTACTTTAATACAGCAACTGTAGTTCTAATTATGATTGTAGCGTTGGGTCATATTCATTTTGTTTTCTGAGCATATCATTTCAAATATATGCAAATGATGCGATATTTATCTGATAATTTTCGAGTGTAACCTCAGAAATTTGTTTTCCTTTTAAATAAAGCAAAGGAAACAATATCAGCGTCAATACATTTTGTTTGCTCTAGAAAATTACAGAATTTTTTAATTTTAATTTTTAGTGAAAAACGGTTGATTCGGAGACTCAGTTTAACCTGCCCCAATTACAAAAGATGTATTAATGTATTATAATTTGTCCATTAAGTAACTAGACTGATTTTTTTCCCCCAGTCGATGAGAAGTGGTGGAAGGTGAACTTTGTAGGGGAGATGGGTGGCGGGAAATCTGACGTAATTTAGAGACTATTCAGGGTATGCGACGTAATAATTATCAGTTATTTATAAATTCATAACGAATAAAATACCACAAATTAAATAATTAATAAATCTTCCGAACCGTTTAAATCTCGCTTAAGGAAAAAAGCTTCTTTTGTGCTTGCGTCAAAAGTGAAAATCATTTAGCAACACTGTGCCATCAAATCTTGGGTTAAAATGAACAAGTTCACTGTGGAGACTTTCGATATGGTCCGTGAGGCTTACAAGGACGAACCCATCTCCAGAATGAGTGCTTTTAAGTGGCAAAAAATTCAGTGATGGCTGGGAAGACGTCGGAGGCAAACAACGTGCTGGACGTCCGACAGCGACCAGAACCAGTAAATATGTGACCAAAATTTGAGACCTTTTGAACTGTGATTGCTGGTTCAGTGTTCATGTGATAGCAGAGAAATTATAGACACCTGGATGCTCCGTCATAATAATGGCCCATCCACACGTCTTTAATTGTGTGACGGCCTTTTTTATTACTTAACTCTCCAGCCATCTTAAAGTCTAAATAAATAAATGCAAAATTCCAATTGAAGTTACACAAGAGAAGACAATAACCTTCATTATCTATCAAATAATATGCAAGACCTATCTCTGTCTCGAATTCATCTTAACTCAGTTAATCCTAGTTTATGTGCAAATAATAAACTCTTAGCTTACCAATTCACTCATTCCAGTTCAAGCACTTGCCTATAGCAGATTAGACTTCTATTATTCTGATCAGGAGTCACTTTCAACTACTTCCTACTACTTTCCACTTTCAAACTAATTACGATTCACTCCAATCTACAACATACATCAGCTTGCCGTTATCCTTATCTCCCTTGTATTTCAATTCTATTTCGAGTATGTATCACTGTCTCTGATTGAATTCATTACACTTCATCTAACTTACCTAATCACATTTCCTTTAGTTGACAAGGAGTTGTATTTGTATGCAATTCAAATTACCAAAATGTCCTCGAGGTTAGTGAAGAGAAAATAGCGAATAGCCCAACACCCCAATTATGAAGGGCTTGTTGACCAAACATAGCATTGCAATGTTGTCCCGACATCTTTTTTCCATATCTGGTTCCCCCCCTCCCTTTTTTTTTTTGTTGAAGCAAAAAAAAAAAAAAAAAAAAATCTAGGAATGGCAGCGTTTCGGGACGATTGATGCGGTTCAAATTAGTTTTGACTGGGCACCTGAACTGCCTTTCAGATCCCGACTTTCTGAGTAAATAGGAGAAAGCGCTGGTAGCGTTGAATTGACGCAAGAGGATCATATTATTAAAACTCACTTCGCAAAAAATTATTAATTGACTGAACGTATTCTTCAATATACTTCTCTTTATGATTGGAGTCCCGATACTTATGGACAAACCCTGTACTATGATTGTGCGTCAGTTAATAAACTTTTTGCATTCGAAACCTTTTTAGTAAACTTGTAAGATTTCGGCACGAAATAATAAGAAATATCCGAAGATCACCATTTAAAGGCATATTAGTTTGAAGGTACTTTTAACACTTCTAGTCGTGATCTGAATCTACGCCATAAAAACAAATAACTGAGGATACATTGAGAAAAAAGTGTTTGAGCGAATCCTTTGAATTATAAGGTGTAATATGAAACGTTATTTACATACCGTTGTCCTTTTTTCAATGCACTTGCAGTGACAGTCCATTATTTAACTCTACCGACATCATAAAGTTTATTTAAATACTCAATAACTTCTAAAATCCAGTTAAAGAGATGTCAGAAGAAGGACAACGCAGTTATTATCTTTCTACACAGAATATGAAAGGTCGCTCTCTTCCTCGAATTTCTCTCACCTCGCCTAAATCCTAGTTTTGAATTAAATACAATTTTAGCTTACCAACTCAATCGTGCCGAGTGAGATATTTCTGGAATACAGCAAATTCAGCTCCTGTAACAATATAATCAGATTTCAATTCTAATCAATTTTACTGGAAATGATCCGCTATAGCAATTCGCTCAAATTAACTTACAAATATCTATTAGCTTCTAGTTATCATCTATCCCTCCTCTATTCCTTTCAAGTCTATTTTGCTTATACATCATTATAATTTAATTCAGGTTATTAGAATTCTTATCGTTATAAAATATGTCTAATCATAATTCATAACGATATGATTAGGTTTGGTTGGCAAGAAGCCAAAAATCAGCAGCAAGTGAGTAATTAAAGTGCATAAATATTGCATAAAAAGCACACATTATACTTATAATTCTCAAATATGCGAAATCCGCAAAAAATGAAAAATAAATAAAATGGATAAAAATTCCTTTGAAAAAATTACTAAGATACATTTACAATTTCTTGTTTTACTTTTTAAAAAAATTATTTAAGTGACGAACAGCATTTAAACCTTCTTAGCTTAATATTTATAACATATAATAAATCCAGACAAGATTGAAACAAAAATCACTCTATTTTCGCTCCTGAATTATCAAAAATACCATCCTGTCTTCAGTCATGGTCTCGTTATTAAAAGCAGTAACATATCTGACCCTTAGGTACAAAAAATTTATTTCCACAATAATTTACGAACAATGTCAGCTCAACTAAAGCCACGACCAGCTGCTTGAAGCAACACGTTTTTGTACAAACGAAGCATCAGCTGCTTCTATGGGTCCCACGACCACGAAACGCACTCTATCAGTTGCCAATTATACCGCACGAGTCCAGCTACCATCACGCCCTCAGCAGGCAATGAATAGTACCTGAAAACAGTGAACTTCGGAAAACGACTAGCAATGCTTTTATCTCCCGTTTGCCATACGGACCTCACAGTAAATCTCTGGAAAACCAAACTCATATCGTACAAAAAGAAGGGAATAATTCCCTTTAGGCATATTCCCGATTACATGGGGTGGAGTAGTGTCTCGTTTTAATATAACCCTGGGGCAACAATGGTAGAATCACGCTCCCGTCCGATGCGTACAAGGGTCATCGGAGAGCTATCGTTATAGTGGTGTATTACACTGAAGGGAATTCCGACGTATATAATAGCAGTCTTCGTTCCTTTTTTTTTCTGTCATTTCCCCCCCCCCTTTCTAATCCTTTTACATGTTGAGTAAAGTCACGTTCTGCTTAGTGGGAATGATATAAGTCAGCACTACTATTTAGTACCAAAATAGGCGTTTGATTCATTCTTGCTTGTTGAATATACGTCAAATTCGATTAGTCTTCAGGAAATAGATCTTGTTCGGATCTGTGGAATTATTTGGAGGAAAGATAATTATAATAAAAAAACACAGATAACACTGTAATTTTATTTACAAGACAGAGCTATTGGGAAAATGATCATTGTACTATATTTAATCTGTCTTTCGACTGGACTACTTTGGATTATAAACCAATTGAAAATAAGAATTTAAAAAGAAAGTAAATTGAAACTTAAAATTTGTTGAAAAGAATGGATGTATTATTTCTTGGATTTCTTCATTTTTCTAGAATATTTATTTTTCTTAGAAATGAAGTAAAGTAGAAACTATTTATAAATGTTTTAAACGTATCTACAATTACGATAAATGCAAATAAATACATGAAATTTTAGCATCTGATTATAATGTATAATGATTTGTTTATATACAAAATGTTTCTTGGAGATTTTTAAGAAAAAAAAAAAATCCTCAGAGTTATAGTCGTCAAGTAGAAGAAGTCGATAAATCGAGCGATTGTTCTAAGGTGAATCTATAGTAGAATCCCGCTATCGGTTTCATTGTTAAAAATAGGAAAGAGTATCGAATTATTGATCTCTCTTTTCGAAGAAATGATCAAATAGCCTTCACATACCACTTTATTCAAATTCATTGCATTTAAATTATCAGCCAAGAATATTTTTCAAGACATGGAACAAATACTATCCAAGTTGATTTAATATTTTTTCTTATCATCTTTTGAAAATATAAAGTCTTTTTTACTGGGTTTTTTTTTTTTTTTTTTTTTTTTAAACAGAGTTGGAAGTTTTATCTGATAAATAAGATATTAAGCATATTTAGCGAATATTTGGCTCCGAACGATTTGATGATCAGAACTGCAATTAAATTTAGAAATACTTCACCTTTGTAGTCTACACTCCCTTTGTTCCACACTTTTTTTTTTTGTTTCAGCATACAATCACCTCTAATACATTTGATCCACTAGATAGATTTTGATGGAAATAAATCTTGATCTTTCAATGTTCCGACTGTTAGACTGAATCTACCATAATCCTTACGAATAACAGAAATATTGTTATTAAAATAATTTTTAAAAGATTTTGAATAATTCAATAATAATAATTAATTTTAGAAAATTTAATATTCTTCTTAATATTTGAAGGGTTTGAAGTAGAAATTAATGTATTTTGCATTCCTATTCATCTGTTAGAATTTTGTAAAAACAGTGAAAAGATAAAAATTGCCTTTGGGTATGTTTTCATAAAGGCACGTCTTCTGATTTATTCTTATTTCTCCAAAAAAAAAATCCAGACAATTATAAATAGTCATATTATAACTTAAATATGAAACAAATTCATTTTTCTCCTTTAACCTTCCTACATCTACTTTTATTAATACTTCTGAAAACAATATTAAGCTATCTTGTAAAAATATACCAAGGGAAATAAATATAAGTAAAATTATCATCTAACCTTTTTTACAAGAAAAAAAAAAGCTAGAAAGAAATGTACAGTCGAACTTTTACATTCGAAATTTTGCATGATTCGAATTTTTTTTGTCCGGCCCTGGATTTCTGCGTGTAAACAATGGGAAAATTTATGGATAGTTGGAATTTTTTTTTGTGGGATTCATCTTGGATCATTACGGTAAAATCCCCTACTTGATGCAATACTTGAACTTCGATTTTTTTTTCTTTTTTTTTTGCATTACAGTCTTATGTAGAAGATTCAGTTTTTTCCTCACTTCATAAGTTGGAATCATTTACAAAGACTCAAAGAAGCAAGTAACAGAGACATATTTAAAAATTTAAAAAAAAAAAACCGTTGTAATTTGTTTGGGTGAGCAATAAAATATTTTCTTTAGTTGAAAAATATAAATGTATATATTATTAAACATATGCACGTATTTTGTAAAATAAATCTTTTGCTAAATCTTTGACAGTGGAGTTGACTTTTTAAAGAATTTATCTTTCTTCACAAGGGAATCTATGTAATATGAAATTTTAGATAATTAGCCACCCAAAGGACTATTGTTTTAGGTAGAGCGTTTTGGCTTACCAGGTCATTTTTTTAATTTGTAAATTAGATTTTTTTATCGTGTGCTTTAATTTTAATTACATGTAACTGATATAATATTCAATTTAATAATGTATCATTTCCTTTAATTTCGATATCGTAAAAGTTTGCTATTGTCCATTTCTCTATATTTCATCGTTTACTTTATTTCTTATATTTGATTTAGTAGTTTAATAATAATTGGGTGGCTAAATTTGTTCTTTGAAAAACTTAGCATAGAACTTTCTACATTTTTTATGGAATTTTTTTCTGGTTCTTTTCTAAATATCATTGTTTGACTGTAATTATCTGTAATGCGTTGATATTCTGCCATGTCATCTATCAGATATCTTATATTTTATTTTAAATTACAGGCCATTTAATTGATTGTAGTTCAATTTCAGTTATACTTTGCAAAATGATTTGGGCTTAGTTGATTATACCTACTCGCACAGTGACTAAATTAAGTCACAATGCTAAAAGAAAGCATTACACTGATTATCAGATTTATAGTATGATCCTTTAATTTACAGGTCCTATAACAATTAGTAGAAATATAATTTTAGTGTTTAATAAAATTATCCTATACAAAAAGCAAAATGTAGAATTTTGAAAAGATTCATGAGAAAATTTGGGATAAGATGAGATCTTTCTAAAATAAAAAATAATAGTCAGCATTACTTCATTGCAAAATTTGGGCTTTATACCGAATAATTATATCTGGCTATAATTGCCATTGAACATATGTTTTAATATTAATTTTAATTGCTTTTATGCCTGTATATATACCTGTAGCATTCCGAGTTTTCGACTCATTTTTAAGATAGAGTAAGATGGATAACAAAACCTGCACAGAAATCACTGATTAACTTGCTATTATAACTCGGGCTTAAGGTTTTTAAATGCATTAAAAATGGGCTTAAGGTTTCTATATGCATTAAAATGTTATGATGATTGTATAAACATAGCTTTGCTGTATTCGATTCCTTAACATTGATTATAAAATTTGAATATATTATCAATTGCTTTCTTAAATCAGCATAAGGATTTTTCTCCCCACCGAATTAGCATACGAATTTATCATCGGTCTACTTTTCAAAAATGAAACAGATTTTTCTACTTTTTTCAAAACTGATCTTACGAAAATGTATTGTATTTTTGTCTTTCTTTAAAGTTTCATAAATTTATTTTTTCACTGAGTGCTGATAAAACCTTTTAAAAGTTTTTAATGTAATCGGATTTCCCTTTTAAAAAAATTTAAAAAGTCTATTTTGTACTCTTTTGAACTTTCTTATGATGCTTATTTTTTTAAAAAAAATATATGTCTTTCTTATTACTTTTAGAGAGAAAAAAAATGTTTCTCTCTTTTGTTTTAAAAAAAGAAACTTATATATTAAAAACGGTATTTTTTAAATGGGATTGTTGAAAGGACAAACAGATAGACAAAGGGAAAGATATTACATTTATATCTGAAAGAATGACAAAAAGAAAAGGATTTCAAAAATAAAGAAGCAGTCTTTATTTTTTGCTAAGCCGGAGAAAAATGTTAAGCAATCAAAGTTACTTAGCTAAAATTTTGTAAATCACATTGGATTGAAGAAGACTTAAAAACTTATCCTTTCCATGTACTTAGTAACTCCGGAAAAATTTTGTTCTTTAGCCTGAGTGAAAAAGTTATACTAATGCCAGGAGTGTAGGACAATTTTAAAACTTTTTTGAGGAAAGGGGTATTTCTTACTTGTTGAATATTTATCTATATTTGCATTTTAAGCAATAATATAATTATTGTTCAGGTGTTAACTATTGTTATTAATAATCATAAATCCCTCCCCATATGTGTAGAGCACTACTCCAATTATTACTTCGAAAAAGTTTTTGGTCCCAGTAGCCTTGTAGAAATGGTCGCGAAATCGCGACCACTGTTGTATCCGTCGAGTCATGGGTTCGAGTCTAAAGACTATAAAAGACTCACCGTATATTGAGACTGAAGCACGTAAAATCTGTCGAGGTTCTAAGCCTTCCTGATAGCGTAGTGTGGAAGCCTGGAGAGGGAGGTGCCAGCTCAGATGTTGTCTTCGTCACTTGGCCGAGATTCAAAATTACAAAGTCCATTGCCAATAGCTCTAGTGTTGCTTCTAAGGGAGACATTAATAAATATTCAATTAATTAATGAATAGGGGAAAAAATCAATCGATTTAAGTGCTCATGCATGTATATTATAAAAATAAAGTATGATGTAGTTAAGGGATTTTAATACACACACACACACACACACACACACACACACACATATATATATATATATATATATATATAATACACATGAATTACGATGATAACTTTAAAAATGTTAAATTGTGTTTTTTTTTTTTTTTTTTTGGATAAATTCAAATTATTTACAGAACTAACTTAAATTTCTTTTAAAATTCGTTGAGTACAATTATTCCCTCCCTTTTTGTAAATACATGAAAATACATGTATTGTCCGCATAAAAATTCCTTTACACTAGTAGGTATTTTTTTATATTGTAATTAACATATTTAATTTAATACGCAATATACAGAAATCCTTAAATGTATTAAATGAGAATGACTTTACCAAATTCCTTATTTCTTTGTCAGATTACGTAGATTTTATTTACTTAAAATACGTTCTAAAATGTTTTCTTTATTATTTTTCTTGAATCAAAAAGCAAACTAAGTAGCTATTGTAACTTAAATTTTATCCTGTTCTTTAAGTTGCAATAATCATTACTGAGCAAAGTAATAAATATGGCAAAATTGTCTTTTATGAAAAAAAAAATTGTCTTTAAAAAAAATCGGTAACTTTTAAGAAATAAAGAAATTACATCTCTAACTCCTGTTGTATGTTTAAAGATCTTTACGGATTAAAAATTAGTCAATGCTTTGTGGAATCACTAAGGGGGGGAAATTATTTTCACGCTCTGTTGACTTATTCCATTGATAATAAGTTATAGTTTATAGTTGTAAGTGCCTCATTCAAACAACCACTTATTGAAATTATCCTAAAAGGATTGTAGTCTTTTTGTGTTTCATTTTCTGTGGAATAAAAACAGAACTAAAAACAGGTGTCAAACAATTACTGTTAAAATAAGTCCCTAATCAATATCATGAAGGTTAAAAGGCATCTGCGGAAAAACAAACAAGAACTGCAATCGAATAAAAGCAAAAGTATAGATGGGAGAGAGAAAAAAATATTACAAAAGAAATCCGTTCGGAAATGTTATAATAGTGTGACACGCTTTAGCCAATCAACGAGCGCCGTTAAAAGGCGCATTAACTCTTTTAATTGAAGCAACCGCTACGATTCCATTACGGATTGGGCACTAAGAGGCTTATAAGTCCAAATCCAATTTTCCTTCCTGTGGAACCTGGAAAGTATCGCCTACGATCACGTTAAATGACGACATGCTTTTTCAATTTGCAAATATTCGAATAATCGGGGTGGAAGGAAGGGAGAAAAAAGCTGCATTTTCCTCCGGAAAAAAAAATAAGTCAATTAAGCATTTTGCGAGTGTTTAGCAATTATTTGCCCGCTTTAAGTAGTCGGGAAATGGATGCTTTTTTAAAAAAAATGCAAAAAAGTAATAGATTTTGTTCTGAAGTGTCAAGCGGTGTGAGCAAAGAGTAATTTATTTTAATTGTTCATTTATTTTATTTTGAATAATTTTCATACTGCTCATTTAATTTTATTTTCTTCTGACGAGTACTTATTTTATATTTAATGATTAGCTGACGCTTCTCGAATAGAAGGTTGTTTGTAAGAATGTGTTTATTAAATACATTGTTATGAATAAAAATAAACATTTATTAATACGAGTGAAAAAGCAATTTAATCTGAAATTAAATCAATGACTGTGATGTTAAACTTACACCAAGGTGTATTTTGGATTATTTAGTTGTTCGATTCAATTAAAATTCTGCTGTTTTTGTTTGAAATATTTAACACTTGCATTTAAGAATGAATAGTTTAATATTCATTTTAATACAAGTCACGAAGAACAAATTTATTTCTTTTTAGTATTACTAAACATGTTTCGTAAGCCAGCTTCAAAAACATTAAGGTAACATAACACCTTCGAAAGAAAATTTTTGAATTAACATAAATTTTGCTTACAAATGCATATTTCATAACCTTGTGAGACTTCAAAATTAGAAAGATACACAAGAAAAGTTTTTGGTGTATATTTTTATTGTCCAAAGGGCATTTTATACAAATATAAACAAAAATTAAGGCTTTCCCCAAACATGGTAACTCAAAAGAAAATAAATATAAGGACATTTTGTAAATTGAATAATACACAAACTTAATATTATCTCGGGAATAGACTATTATTTTGATAATAAAGCCCTCACATTTGAAGCTACGGTAGTTCGAGTTCTGATCACTGAAAAATTTTCTCTATAAAAATCATTTTAATTTTTACTTTATTGCAATATCAAAAAAAAAAAAAAAAAAACTCCTACTTATTATAAAGTCTCAAGAATAATCTATTCTGTTTTTCAGTACTTGAAAAACACAAATATAAGATTTCAGGTTTGTTGATGCATAACATTTCGAGATATTGTGTTTTGTTTCGTGTCCCCTTGGTCCAAAAACTCTAGTCCGGGTCCATGACACTATATCGCTCTAATAATACCACAAGCCCATTCCTCCCCCCCCCTTCACAGTGGTCTCGGAGAGGCGCCGATACAAGATATTGTGTTTTTTAGTAATTAAAAACATCGTTTTGAAAGTCTTTCAGGTCAGAGAAATTCATGATCAGATAATTTTAAAGCTGTGCTGTGACTAAAGAAGATAGAAATAAAATTCGAACTGATTTTTAAAGATAAAATATCGAATTTTAGTACGAGATATCAAAAATAAAAATCAATTTTTTGATCAAAAATTGTGTCTTGAAGGAGTACTGTCACCTTAATACTTTCATTTTAATATAAAAGGATATGTGTTTATTTATTTATGTTTAAGTATAATTGTTACAATTACACAACATTATTTATTACTAAATGTTATCTACCTTGTAAAATCATTATTGTTACAATATGCTTCTAAAGTAATAGATGTTTTTACGCAAATATGATCACGATTTTAAAATGTCACAATACGTGCGCTACTTCATTTTCTCTTGTAACTATAGAAATATTAATCTTGATGTGTACTGAAAATTTATTGTCTCCCGAAAATAAACCTTTGACTAAACAAAAGCAGAAAAATGCAATGAATATTTTCGTATATATATCATAAATAAATATTTACAGTTACTAGATTTTGAAAAAAATCTAGATCAATTCTACATTTTAAAGGTTAGGCTGCTTCAAACAAAAATATTTCAAAGTATAAAATTTTAAAATGAATAATTTTTTAATTATTCATATAAGATGAAATAAAATGGTTTAGAAAAGAAAGTGCAAGAAATAAGTGGCTCTTATGTACAGAATATTCTACAATCAAAAATTATTTCTTTCAGGTGTTCAACACCTGCCCAGTATTTAAAAAAAGTTTAGCAAAAACAATATAATATTTAAAAAGGGGAGACATTAACGATTATGTCATTATGAAAAATATAATTACGAATTAATTATTCATCATTCTTACTTAATTTGAATTATTTGGCACCGATCTTGTAAATTAAACATTTTAAGCCTTGTCGAATTTTTTTTAATAATGAGATGACATTTCATATGAACTATACAATATCCAGTTCTTCAGTGGAATGCTTCTGAAATCAAATATCCTTTCTCTCTGACCATAATTGACGACCCTTGAAGCCCATTGATGGATGGTCCACTGTGAGGTCCACTGGGGAGATATACTCCAAGACTCTAGAACAGCCCATTTCATTCTGGAGTGTCCGGTTGCCATGCTTGAAACGTGAGCTGACCACTTGCTTCCCGCGGGGAGAGGGCCGTAATCATATCTCGCCCGAAGATTGCAAAGAACCGCCCTTGCAGGGGATGCGTGACTTCTAGATTGCCCCGGCAAATTGAATGCAGGGGGTCTATTTCGCTAAGTGGACCGTCGACGCAGAAAGGGGTTTTCGTCGAGGGATTTCGAACGGAATCCTGGGGACGCAGATGCTTTTTTCAGGACACGTGCCGCTGGAATATTCGATTATTCCTTCTTCTTTCTGAATCTCGAGTTGATCCCCTCAGGAAAGATGCTGGTTTTGTGTGTCATTCGATTTGGTGCAATCATTGATTTTGGTGCCGACAACTGTAGAACAAAGCAACAAGGTTAGAAAGATGTGGAAAACAAATCAATGAAAACAATAGAGTCTTAAGTGGAATGTGCTTCAAAGATAAATTGAATCTTTTTTTTCAGTTTTGTGTTTAGCAAAATGATTAACTTATATGCCGCATATGAAATATGTTACATTATAAAAATATAAATATCATAGATGGAAAATTTAAAACTTTCAGATATATAATATGAGAATTTTTATATAAATGAACTAGAATTATCTTTTGAAAAAAGTTTTGAATACATAAGAGTTTTGCTCAAATAAGTACACTTCATTCTCTTAAGTTCTTCAATATGAAAAGACTTTTTAGATATTTTAGGGAATTTAGTACAGTTTTTCATATATAATTTTGAAGGCTTTATAATAATTTTAAATAACGCATATATTATTAGTGAATTTATATGTCATTTGAAAAGATTAAAATTAACAAGAATTTTTTACAAACATTCCAGAGTGTTGCAATATTGATTTTCAAAATCTTTTCTAGTACATCAAGTGTATTAAAACTTCTGCTTAAGACTCTAAAATCAGTCCTAAGCATAGATGCAAATAATAATTACCGTTATACTTTCTTTTATTAATGTAAGAAGTTTTTAAAAATAATTCTAATATTTCGGGATTTTTCTTAAAAACACTGCTATTTTGTCATGTTTTTACATAAATTTAAAACATATATTTATATACAGGTTCTAATCAAAGTACTGCCAAATATTTGTTTAAAATGCATTAATCGCTTATGCGGGGTATTCTCCCTTAATTTTTTTTCTTGAGGTGATCAACTACCTTAAAAAGATTTAGTTTTACTGTACCAGCGGTATTTAATGAAGAATATAAACAAGCGTACACCGAATTAACCAATAATATTTTTTAAGAAATTTGGTTGATTTCTTTTAAATGTTATATTCATACTCCTTTTTCCTTTACTGAATTTTGTATTCATTCTTCATGAAATCAAATCTCATATATGAGTATATATACACTTTATACTTAGGCATAAAATAAACGAATAATTACGAAAAAGAACCTAAATAAGAAAAAAATTCGTGAACACGTAATAAAATTCGCTGTAAATAGACTATTCTAATTTTTTTAAAATTTAGTTCGTTCTACCAAATTAATTAACTAGAAAAAACTACAAAACTTGATAAGTTAAGCAATTATTTTTTAAATGTATTCAATAGATAAGTGATGCATTAATCTGTAAGAGTTCAGCTGTATTTTCTAATATATATCCACTATCATTAAATATTGACTAACATTTGTTATTATTCTTAATATTCGGATATCTGAAAAATCAATTAAGTCTATTTTAGAATTAAGAATACGAAGGAATTTGAACTGTATTCTGGTTATGAATTCAGAACTACAATATGTGTATATGGTTGTGTGTTATTCTTCAAAAGGACATTGTTTCAAGATTTTATTGCTGCAACTAAGCGGATTGGGATATTTCGCGGAAGGATTGATGTTCAATCATTGTACTCGTTATGAATATCAGAAGAGATGAAATGTTAATGTTCATAACGTTTCAAATGATCATTAATCTCGTTTACGAAATGTAATGTCAAATGGCAATTACATGGATTCTATTGCAGACCTTTTTCAATCTCCCTTTCTGATTAAATTTTGTAGTTCAGTACAATTCTGTTTCAACGGAACATGATATGTATAAAAATTTTTTTTAATTAAACAAAATGAAAAAGAACAATATGGTTTACAACTCATTATGGTTTTCTTATTTTAGATGATTGACACATGATGGAAGCTTAAATAATAGATCTAACAAACTTCAACTAGTTATATATATATATATATATATATATAAATACGTATAATGATATAAAAAGTTCCCAGTGCCATTTTCTGATGAATGCGATGGAAGATTTATAGCTTTTAATTATTGACTACATTGAAATGATATCTTTTAAAAAAGATTTACTGCAGGATTTAGAACCCCACAGTATTTTTTGAAAATCGTACAAACGTTGTACAATATTTTTATAGCCGAATATTATGGAACCAGATGTTTTTCGCAAATGATGAGAGTAATAACTATTTAAATAAATGTTTATAACTATTTTACTTCACTTCAGGCATTGGATTCATAACTGTGAAAATCTGTGTTACTCTTTTATATAATTAATTTCTGTAACCTTCACTTTGAGATGAAAAAGTAAATAGTTTATACTTTTCGTGAGTGAATAGGTAGATTTGTTAAATCTCATTTTTATTACAGATTTCAAAGAATGTAATTCTCTATATTTTTTTTATAAATACATACATGTATAATATTATATCTATTTATTTGTTATAGATTATATTTATTTATAAAGTTTTCCATTTTTGTTACAGGTATTCTACGACAAAGAATATTTCTGTTTGTGTCATCCTGACTTATATTTTGAGAATATTTCTTTCTTTCTATTGATCATCAGAATCAAGGTACTTTTTTTCTTTAACTTAAAGTATAATTATATATTATATTAATACTATTCAACTGAACAATATGCTTAATAAATTAAATTATTCGCAAAAATATAATATATATTTTTATGATATACATATAACACTTGACCTTTTTATTTAGTTACAATTTTATTTACCTTTGCTTTGGAAGTTAGGTTTGTTATAAAACATGAAATAAGTTATTTCCATACTTTATTTAAGTTGTATTGAAAGAAAAAATTTAAAATTTAGACTAAAATTAAGATGATGTATCCATTAATTTAAGATTACTCTACATCTGCAATCCATACGATGCAATTGTTTGCAATAAAACGTAATTCTTCTTTAATAATCAATCGAAAATTTGTTAAGTTCTGCTTGAGGAGCAATTATTTTTAAATCGAGTAATATTTTTTTAAATGAGAAATAATACTATTTAAAATGTAGTAATGATATCTATAACTGGAATAAAAACATTTTAAATTTAAAACATGGTTGATTTTTTTTTTTTTTTTTGATAACCTAAGAATGAAGCGATTTATAGGACCGATGATGTTTAAATAATTTTCTTAACTGAAAATGTATGAATTTATTAACCGTAAATTATTTCATCGAAAACATTCCTAACAGGATATTTTGAAATACATTGCTGACTGCCAAATTATTTTAAAGACGCTTCCGATTATTTTTAATTTATTCTTATTTATAACTATGTTTTCTTTTTCAGTTATTTTGCTGAAACTTTTATATAAAAAAAACCTTAGGACATATTTACCAACCATTTAACACATATGAAACAACAGTATATTTGCAAATGTCAGTATTATATTCAGAAGCAGTCATTTTGATTAAAGTATTTTGCTCAGAAATGTTTAATTTAATTTTATGATTTTCATATGTGTTTGATTTCTTTTAACACTTATCAGAAATATTTATTTTTCTCATCGTATGAATCATTTTTTTATTATTATTATTGGTTTATGTGATTCGAGTTTTATTCTATTTTTCTCTTAAACAAACGGACATTAATGTTAAGCAAAACATACAAAGTATTTATTAAGAAAAGAAAATGCAAATACTTACCCGTTTCTTGTACAGAATTAACAATAAATCCGTAAACAATGAGCTCTGGCAAAATTAAGCGTTATTTCTTTATAAATACAATGCACTAGCTACCATCCTTAATTTATTCATAACTGGATGTAATAAACAAGGTAGGAAAAAATCAAGAAAATTTAATGACTCCCATCCATTGATGAATAGTAATCAAGACATTATCTAACTGATCAAAACAGGTGCACGGAAGGACATTCAAATTCCAAACAAAGAATTTTTAACACGATTTCCCTAAGCAGCTTATACGGTTAACCTTTTCACTTCCTTTATTTTTCCCTTCCAATCCTCCACCAACAAGATCATTCCCCTAGTGAATCCATTCTATAATGAAACAACATTACTCCTCTCTCTCTCTCTCTCTCTCTCTTATTTTTTCCCTTTTCATTCTATCATTTAAAAAAAAAAGTAACTCACGTGAAGTTACTTCATTCTTGCAGGGTGTGTGGGAAAAGTAGATTGTGCCAGCAGAAACTGGCAACATCAAAACCTCGCCCCACACCCTCAGTCCTCCCATATCTGAAACAAACTTTTTTTTCCCGTTGGATGAAGGAAGTAGGTTCCCGCCAGTTCACTTTTCCGAGGGGAAATGATGACAAAGCGATCGAAGGTCTTTACAGCCAGAAAGAGGAGAGAGTCAATGAAGACATTTGTATGAAGGCCGTTGCTGCAGCACACCATCTTAAGATCTTCCCGTGCCCCATGTCATATCCTATGGAAGATGCTAGGAAGAGGGGGGAGAACCGGCCACTAACGAGGGTAATAGCCCTTGTTGAACACTGTTCGCCGGCCAACGTCATTAGCTGAAATTTCAAAGGGACCAGCCACCAATTCAATTGACGACTCCCTTGCCCTATCCCCGGGAACGTATTAATTCTTGGTGGTGCCCCAAGATTTTGAAATATTTAAGACCCTACCAGAATCTTTTCGTAAAGATACGTAAAAGAACTCTCAGCAAAGAAAAATTCATGGGTTCTTAACCTCTAAGGAGTTCCGAGTCTTAAATCTTGTCAGCCTTATGGATTATACAAACCTTCTAGTCCTTAAAACGAAAGGAAATAATTAACAGTAAGTTACAGCTTAATTGTGTCTTTTTCCGCTTGAAATGGTATATCTGGCAGTTTTAAGACATTTAGTAATCAAGATTCGCGTAGTTACTTTGTATATAATAATCACATTAACTCAACGGTGAAAACAATTATGAAACGGATGTCTGTTGTTTCCACAGCCTCATGAAAAAAAAAATCTTTTTTAAAAAATTTCAGTTAGTAAAAAAATATCTAACGCAAGTGAGTTTTTTTTAGATGGTACTTTGGGATCAATAACTACTTAAAATTAATGGTATCTTAGCGGTGTTTCCAGATGAGACCAAATCTATGTAAATGCAAGACCTTTAGAAAATATTTCTGTGAACAAAATGTCGTCAGATACATAACTGCAGCTCATTTTCACGTTGGTGCAAATAATTTTATTACTGCAAAATACATTACCCTAGAATAGTTCCATTAACTAAATTGCTTAAGCTAGAAAACCACCAGACGAATTTCTGTGTAAATATAGCTACAAAAATAGCTTCTATTCTCGCGACTCCATTTTCAGGACTCGCCTAAATTGAAAAAGAAGATATTAGGGAACGTTTTAACCAAATATAAACCTAATTTGAATTTTCAGATGCCATTTAGCTCGGGCGCGTTTGTAAACACTATTGTAATGCTACTTAACAGTTTTAACGGTTGAAATAAAGACTGCTTAAACCGGAGTTTTAATAAATCTTATGCTAAATCTTTTACGAAATAATTAATGCTCTGAGATCTAGAAAGCTGTCTTTCTGAATAAATGCAGCTTATTTGCTCCGAAATACTGGAACAAGATATAATTAATATCACTACCGTGTCAAAAATTGTAATTTACAATTATTAATTCACCAGCACCCACGCTACAATTTTGTTGCTCAACCTACACCGCTCTGTTCCTAAATAGAAATAAATGAACTCTTCTCCCACGAACAGTGGATCCTCCAGTAACTGTGAATTATTTCAGCTTCTTAGATTACGACGACACATCTTAAATCAAGGGCTTCTTCCGGAAATGCTTTCAAGTGGTAAGTTGAAAACCGCACCCGGACGCCTTTGATGTTTAGTAGCAATATCTTGTCCAGTGACAGTAGCATAACATTTGCAAGTCAATGCGAACATTGTTGCCACTCTTCTTGTATTATTTTAGGATTCTTGCCTTCAATTGCATTACACTTAACAACATGCAACCTAACGCTTGCGGGAAGTCTAATATTACAAGTGATAAGAAAAATGTAAAATTCGAATCTGATTTTTTTTGCCGTATTGAATTTTTCTATCGTTTTATTATATTTTTTGTTATTATATTTTATTAATTTAGCATTTTGTGTACATACATCTTACAAAAAAATTCAACTATATTTGCATTTGTCTCTCACATTTATTATATATTTATGATAAAATACCCACTTTCTTTACGCCAGAGTGTTAAAAAAAATATAATGGATATTTAAGTTCGATGTTCAATAATATCTTATAATAATATTGTCTCAAATTATTGTTCCTATTTGGCACTAAATAATTTAGTTCATCATTTATGATGTAATCAATTTTAAATACACGAGAAGTTTTCTGCAAAACTGTTTTCTAGATATTTTGCTAAATATAATAATGTCATTTTATCGCAACCCAACTGAATTATATTTTTTCTTTGTTATTCAAGCATATATTCGATGCACACACAAAGTGAACAATTATATGGATGATGTTTTTCGGCTTATTGTTATTAAAAATAAACTAGACATTTCTTAGTTAATTATAAATTTTGAAAAAAAAATATTTTCATGCTCACTTATTCATAAAATTATGACATAAAGAATGGAGACAAAATTTTGCTGCTTAGAGTTTTTTCGCAATATTTAAACTTATTTATTTATTTAGATTTAAAAAAAAAGCAATTATAAAACTTTAAAAAGTATTAAAATTACCAAGCTAATACTCTTTAAGCTCGTAGTTTCCTATAACGTTGCATCAGATACTTATTTTTTTTTTCGAATTACGCATTAATTAAAGAACAATTACCCAATTAGATTTGAGAAATCGGCGGTTTAATTTAGATAAATAAAACCTATTACCCTGAAATTAAAAAAGATTTACAAGCTTGGAAAAAAGAAGCCGTTAAAAGCCTTCATTTAAAAAGTCTTTAAGCGTATCATTATTCTTTGACTGATAGGGTGATACTTAACATCTTCCGGCTATGACCTCGTTATACCTTCTTCGCTGCAGAAACTGAATTGAGAATTTGAACTGATCATATTACGATACATAAACATTTTCATGTGACGTATATTGATTTTACTGAAGTCTTTTATGTTTCGAAAAGGAGCTAATGAATTGCTTTCCTGACAAAAATTCGATCATATAACAAAAAAAAAATGTATGGTAAGTTTTAAAATTACATTGAAAGCTTTAATTACTTTTGAATATTACATTTCAGTTTATTTAATAATTGAATTAATTCATTTTCTTAACTAAATCAAATTTAAAATGGAATATATTTCAGCGTAATAAGGGTAAGGAAATTATTTAATATATTGAGTATCGAGCGATATTGTTCAGTTTTGCATACTAAATAAGTTGATTTTAAATTTGTAAATACATGTAAAATACGATTGAAACTCTGAATTCATCTTTGAAGACTTTACTCTGCTATCCAAATATATATATATATATTGGTAAAAATATTTTAAATTCGTTTTTCTCATTAAGTCATCCAAATATTAAGAATTTGAAATTTTGGAACTTGCAACATCAGCAACTTTTCACACAAATATTCTTAGTGAATATTAAATTCATCCTATAAGAGAAACTTCGAATTAATTAACTTGTCTGCAGAAATGAAACATTGCTAAAATCAAAAGTTAATTGGTTAAACGATTGATGTCAAAAAGGAAAAATTTACCGTTAAAAGTTAATGAAAACAAATTATTATGTAGTATGTTCACAATAATTCAAAATAATGTTTATTGTCATAAGAAAACCCACGAAAACTGAAAAAACGTGAAAGATTCTTTTTAAACAAAAGATATGGAATCTGAAATCATTTAATCTAAATTTTTTCCAGAAAATTGGTTAAATTTAAACGTCTCATCTCCACCTCTCCCCGACACATGACCAGTCGCAACTCATTTCAGATGGAAATTATTTATTTCTCTGCCTAAACACTTTTCATTTATTTAAAGGAAATTTCATCGAATATTATCTTCACATTGAGAAAGAGAATAAATTCCAGTCGCCTCACAACTTGTATAAATTGAGGAACTCCCGAATTCCGCTCGAAGAGCTGATAAGAAAGAATTAATTGAAAACGTGTATCCGAAAAGTTTAATTATCATACTGAATCAAAATATCGAATAAATTTTTAAGCGGATAGGAGCGAAGATAAAATAAAAGCAAAAATTTCATTTTAAATACAGATCTTTGACTAAGTAAGGAATGTAGAGCTAGATTAAAACGTTTCGATTCGAAATCATTATTTCACGTTTCGGGAGTTAAATGATCAAACATTCTTTTTTAATGGTTTGTTAGTTTTGTTACTGAGATGTTTTATCTTCCAACTCGTGAATCGATTCAGATGAAAGAAAATTGTTATATCGATTTCAAAACAACCTTTTTTCCTCCCCTTTCATTGATAATGCAACTGATTACGATAGTTTTGTTGAAATGAATTCCTTTAGAATGGAAAATAATGCAGACGCTATTCATTATTTACAATTTTCAATAATAAAAATAACGAAACAATTATACTGTATTTTGAAATGAAAGTATTTAAAAAAAATTCCTTATCTACCGAAAGAATGGAGATGAATTCCAAGTGTTCTGTGCTTCAGAAAATGAAAATATTCATTTGCATTCAAAAATTTGAAGATTATTTCTAATAAAAAAGAAAATAATACTCAAAGGTTTATGAAACAATACAATTTTATAAAAGGAAAGAGTGAAAATTAATAAACAGAGGAAAATTATTCATAAAAACAATAAAACATTTGGTGTGAATCAAAAAATTATACAAATAAAATTAAAATTAACTATAATATATATAATTAATAAAAATTATTTCACTATCACATGGCAGTTCTGAGAAATTATTTAACTAATTAGATGAAATAGTAATTATTATAATTTATAAATAATTAGCTGTATATCTCTCGTAAACGTGTGAAATGTTTTCACTTAATAGATATAAGATTCAACGTGTAATTTTCTTTCTAAATTTTAGTATTTAAATGTTAATGACTTTTCTTTGCCTTAAAAAAATTTTAATCTAATTTACATACTTAAAACTTACCCCCTTTTATTGCAAAAAAGTTACAAGATTTTTAAATCTGCAATTTCTGATGTATATAAACATTGAAGGAAACCAAATTACAAAAAGACGTCAAATATACAAAGGAATGTAGGTAAAGGAATTAATCTCGGTAAAGGTGGAATCCGCGATGTGAAGAAAAACTATTAAATAAGAAAATAAGGTATATATGCAAATATTCTTATTTGTGCATTCTTATAAGATTTTTTTATCTCAAAAACTTAAAAATCAGAATCTAAATTAGACATATTTTATTGAAAAATTATAGTTATGATTAATCTCGAGTGGTACATTTTCTTCGCAATATGAAGATGTATCCTGTAAATATTAATTTGATAATGAAGCATTTGACTTCCTTATTGTGAACCTTATTGAATCCTTTATTATTGTGAACCTTATTAAGTATTTTATTAGTATGCACATTACATTCTTATAATTTGCGTTACATTCTTGCACAGCAGTTATTAATAAATCAATGAAATACAGACAATAGTATTATGATATCTATTCGTAATTATTTCATTCTGCTGATATCTTTCAATCTAATTAAATAATCGAAATACTTCATTAACCACTAAGAAATAGATATAGTCGCTTTCTCTCAAATCCCATTTAAGTCGTCAATCCTACATTATGATCAATTAATAAAGTCTTAGCTTACCAATTCACTCGTTCTGATTCCAGCATTTTTTGCTAATAGTAGCTTCGTATCTTAGTATTTAGATCAAGAATCGATTCAATTCAAATGATTAATCATGATGCTTCAATATAAATTACCAATAACTATCAATCTATCTCTGCATTTTTCTTTCAAATCTATTATTATTTATATATCATTATCACTAATTCACTTCACTTCACTTCTTTTCTTCGAAGTGAAGTGAAGAAGTGAATATAATAATCTGTCTAATCATGTTTCATTTGGTTTGGGAAGAAATTGTAATTTTATTCAATTCAAATTACTATAAAGTCCCCGAGGTTAGTGAATAGAAAATAGCCCAATAACGGATAGCCCAATTTCAAAAGTAAGAATTATAATTATAACAAATTTCAATCCTCAGAATATATCAAGACAAATATAAGTTTTTCTATAACTATTCTTTATTTAATCGTTGAGTAAGGAAAATTGTTAAATTATAATTTTATCTTATGATGAGATAATTACACCGATAAACGAATTTCATCAAAATGGCTTACTAGAATGATAATTATCACATTTTAAATACATGTTGACAAACTATTTTTCAAGGCAAAATAATAATATTTCGATTTAAGATTTCTTCATATCTCTTTATTGAAAAAACCCATCTAAATGAGAAAGATTAAACAAGATAACCTTAGAGCATTTCATTTCATTTGAAGCTGCGCAACGACGAAAAAACTGGTTTTCACCGTTTGAAACTAATGAAATCAAACACGCAGAAGATACTTTTAGGCTCATTTTACGCTCGGAATGCTTCATTAATCTTTCAAGTATCATTGTGTCAATTATAAGAGTAACAAACAGGTGCTTGATCCCCATTAAGTGAAAGGCTCTAATTCGAATTTACTCTAGAGCTATGTGTGAGGTATGCGCTATATTCATAAACAAAGTGAAAAAGAAATATTTTTAGAAAATGTTATTAGATATCTTCTGTACACTTACAAGGATAATTTTCAAAAATTGTAAAAGCACATTTTGGACATATATATATATATATATAAAAGGTTTTTTTTGATTTATTTGATTTCGGAAAGTATGATATTATTATGCAGAAGCAATCTTAATAGAATTTGTATTAAGAATGTTTTTGCATTTTATGATGAATTATTTCTATTTTTTCAGAACTTTTTTTCATTGCTTGGCTTTTAATTTAACGTATTTTAGAAAGCATAGTTTTATGCCAATAAGTCGAAGATTAAAAGTAAATAAATTATTTTTTAAATGCATATCTATTATCAATGCATTATTATTACTCAATTGTAGTCATTCATCAACGACTTTTAAACTTTTTTTTTTCTATTAAAGTATTATCTGCTTTTTGTGCATTATCTTAATAGATCTTGAATACTAATAAAATATTATATTTGATGCTTACTTTGATTACCTCAGTTTTGAGTCTTAGAGTGTTTTATTATTCAGACTTTCTAATTTACTAAAAAATGTGCAAATACACACACACACACACACACATATATATATATATATATACTCATGTCCATAAATTAAGGTTAATGAAGAATCACGCTGAAATCGAAACTCTATATTTAAAATCTCACCTGTAGAATTATCGCACATACCTTCTAGGAAGCCATCAGGTGATGCTGATAGTAGGTCATAATGACGAGAGTGTGAGAGAGGTATATATAAGGGATGATAGTAAAGAAGCAAAATTGTTCTCAAGCATTCTGTAAGCCATTCAGTGCCATAACCAAATAGTTATGACATAGAGAACGCATGTAGATAATTTTTTACGTGGTAGAATTATCGGTCTCTTGATTGTGGGCGTACTCAGATGGAAGTATCTGAAGAACTTAGAATCGCCCAAAGTGTCACCTCTAGGCTTTGGCAACGATTTCAGAATGATGGAAGTGTCACTAGACGTTACAGTACAGGTCTCTCACGAGTTATAACGCCGAATGGTGACCGGATTTGCCAGTAACTGCAAAAAGAAACAGACGGAACACAGCATCAGACCTTTCTCGTCAGCTATTTTCAACCACGGGTAAGACAGTTTCTTAGCAAACCATGCACAGATGTTTGGGACAAATTAGTTTTTTTGCTCGCAGGTCAATAAGATGTGTTTCGCTCTCGGCAACTCACTATCGCCAGCGGTTAACCTGGAGTGAGAGCATGAGATGTAGACATCGTCACATGGGCTTGTGTGATGTTTTCTGATGAATCCAGGTTTTTGCAATCTGATTCAAGTCGGACTTTTATATGGAGAACGCCAGGTACCCACTACCACCAAGAGAACATCATTGAACGAGACCTTTACAGTGGTACAGGATTGCTCGTTTGTGGTGGAATTTTCCTGGACTCCAAAACAGATCTACATATTCAAATCGGAACCATGACAGGCCAAATTAATCGGGGCATCATTCTGGAACAACAGGTACGTTTGTTTAGGGGTATCATGGGAGCAGAATTTGTGTTTATAAATGATAACGCCCGTCCTTACCGTGCAAATATTTTAAGCGATTGCTTCAATCTGAGGATATCACATTCTCACCTGATTTGAATCCGATAAAGCATGTGTGGGACATGCTTGGCCTACGAGGTGTTATTCGTCAACTTTATAGAATTTTTAAGGAGCCTGGTATCATTAAATATATTAAAGTAAAACAAATGAACTGAGCCTCACTTATTGTCAGCATGAATGAAAAAATTTAGAAAAGAAGATTTTTGTTGAAAAACCATTTGCTAGTCGGAAAAGAGGAAGAGCAAAACTATGGTGGCTTGATTCTGTGGAATCGAATTTTAAGGTGATTGGAGAGAAGAATTGGCAGGGGCTAAGGTAAAAGGGCAGACTCTCTCGGATGAATCTTCAAAAGAAAGCCTTTGCCCACCCTAGGCTGTTGAGTCAAATATGATGATGATACAAATAGCTTTTTAACGTACCACAAAACGTATCTGTAAGGAACATTTTTTGTAGGGAGAAACTTTATACTTTTGACAAATTTATTCGCATACCATTTTCAACTATTTCAAAAATTAACATTATCGATCAACTTTTCTGGGAAACAAAGGAACTGCATAGATTATCTAGAAATCAACTTTTATCCTAACATCGTTGTTCTAATACACAATCTTTCGGGAAAGAAAAGTATATTAGACTTAAAATCAGGTACTGCCTGAATTCCATTTAAGTTCATGGTGAAGGGGTACAATGAAAAAAAAGTTTGCCAATGGGTTGAGCCCATGATGGTTTGAAGAGGACCACTCCATTTTATATAACTCAATTAAATGCGGTGCTTCAAAGGTTTCCGGGAAAGAATAAATACGGTACATATCATTGGCGCATACAGCTGTGACATGTTCATTATTCGAAAAGGATTCTTTTTTTTTTCGCCCACTTTGTTTCGCGTCGGAGCCATGCACTAGTCGAGCATCCAAGCGAGGAATATTGAAGATGGGTAAAATGTAATAAATTACCACCTACCTAATTTATCAAAAGGAGTGAATTCACCCATTGCACCTACCGTGAGAAACAAATGTTTAATTCCACACTATACTCTACTGACGTAACACATCTAAAAAGAGAAATTCGCAGCGCAGCAACGTTGCGTTGTGTCAGGAATAGTCATAAATTAAGCAGAGAATAATTTCTGTTCCCATGATTTATGCATGTGTGTTCATTGTTATTACCAGAAATTCCCGTATCTGATAATTTATACTGAAAATTAGAAATATGTGTAAGTAGCTTATAAAATTGCTATTCTACTCGTAGTTCATGAAAACTGACCTATGCATTCGGAAGTGTTATTAATAATATGTGTATTGTACAGCGGAGAAAGTATGAAAGCTACATTTTCAAAGTGATTTTGTGTGAACCGAGAACTGCATTTAACTACATTACACTGCATTATGGAACTGATTGTTTTATTTTATTTGCTTTTTTTTTTTTGTTCCCTACATATTTTTCAATGCCTTTTTCTCGTAATTATTACATCCATCCTGCTGTAAAAAATTAAGTTAATTTTCTTCCAAATTATTCTTAATATTATTTATGAAAAAGAAATGTGAAATAATTTAAAATATTCTCTCTCTATATATAAAATATTTATTTTATCAGATACCTTTTTATAATAAAATTTCAGATACTTTACATTTGATTTTTCAAGATTTTTTTTTTTTTTTTTTTTCATATCAAAATATACACGCATGTGAAGCTAAAGCTTTCATATCTTTCGTTTGTTTTCTAAACACCGAGGAATGTAAATAAAAGATAAATAATAAATCACTGCAACCAAGAGAAAGAAAAGATAGATGTTAAAAAAAGTCTTTATATGATTGGTGAAAAAAATACAAGCGTTGACTTTTTTCTGTATATTGAACGCTTGAACTCAATTAGTTTTAAGTGGTCTTGGGAATTCTCGGTACAATAAATAGAAATTGATCCTAATTGGTATAAAATACAGGAAACTCAACTCTATGAAGTGAGTGACATGAGCTATATCGTTATATCTATCAATATATCATAATTTATTGCATCTGTGAGCTGCAAAATTGCTCAATGTGAAGAACAACCCGGGTTACTAACCTCAAAGTGTTGTCATCCTTATCAAAAATGTACGAGAAAATAAAAGTTTGAGTAGTAAAAATTTAATAAATTGTCAAATAGATCACTTCAATTTATCATATATCTTCTTTCTCCTGAAATATAATCATATAACAAAAAGAAACTCCAAAAAAGATCATTATGGAAAATTTGTAAGGAATACTGCATTGATAAATAAATTCTTTCATACCAAAAAATTCTTTTTTTTTTTTTTTTTGCTGAATCGTAAATTATGCATTTATATTTAACACTTAACGATAACTAATCATAACTAGGTATTTAGACTAATTTTAGAGAAAAATATTTTTAAGTAATTATAAATACTTTGAAAAAAGCAAAAATCCTCTTATACAATTTTAAAATATGAATTTATTTATAAGATGGGCGCATTTCACGAAACAGAAGTACATTGTTTTAAATTTTAAAAGTGTGTGTCAATCTGTGTTTAAAATATATAATCCCCAAGAAGAAATGGTTAAATATGAAACTATTCGCTAATATATTTAAAAGGAAGTTCTCTTTGTTTATTAAAGATAGATTCCCCCCCCTCCCTTATTTTTAATTTACCAAGCTTTTTATAAGCCTTTAGAAAAGTCTTCAAAAAATAAATGCAACAAATCTGAAAAAAAAAAATCCATTTTTTTACGCTGTTATGTGTAAAAAACATTTTAGAATTCTTTTATGAATTATTAATAAACTGGTACATTTTAAACAATGTAATGCATTTTATGTTCTGGATTTTAATTTAAAATATAAGATAGAGTAAGCATCAATAATTTTCACCTCAAAAAAAGTAAAATTCCTTTGCTTTCTGTGATTAAACAGCGACACATCTTATAAATAAATTTTATTGTCTCTTTTCCCATCTGCAGTAAAAGAAAATTCATAACTCATTTTTAAAGAAAGAGATTATTTATTTCTGCCTTTAAATCAATTAGGTACTAAATATGCAAATTTAAAATTTTATTTAGAGCAAAATTTTCATTCAATAGTTTTAACAATTTTTTCTAAAGATAGAATTTAAACAGCTTTGTGACAAAAAATAAATTTCTATGCATTAGTTAAGTATACTTGAAGAAATATTTTTAGATATGTATTTTTTCTTATGAACAATTCTTAAATTTTAAATATCGATTAATTTCTTACATCCTAGAAACTGATTTTGATTTGAAATGTTCTTACAACCGAAAGGAAACAATCCTGTTCAAACTTAATTTGTTCCAGAAATGAACATTTTACTGAGAATTTTCATTGCAACGATCACAAATATCACTCTTCGTATTAATAACCTCTTGAGATGTACAAAACAATGAGAAATGCCTGCAATTTCTAGCAAAGATAACATGTTATTACTAAATGCTCATTTTACTTTAAATTAAAGACAGGATTGAATATTCAAACACAAGATTTCGGTTTTATATAAAACACTTACATTTTATCTAAGCCGCGCGAGTTTTTAAGAAACAATGAGAAGCTGTTTATTATTTATCGCACTTTAATTGCATATTAAAATCAAATAAAATACTTATACTTGTCATGTAAAATGAGTACAGCAAAATAATATAACACGTTTATGGTTAGAGGTACCGGATAAAGATTAATGGTTTCTAATAACAATTTAAGAGTAAAGAAATCAAATTCATAGTATATATATATATATATATATATACTGTGTATGTGTGTGTTCATTTTTGTCAGTAAGAGAGAGTCACCCAAGAAAAACTTAGTAATTTGCGTTTTTTATCCATTTCCATAAGCAAAATAATGAATAAACAACCATTCAGGAACAGCTATAAATTATTACATTATACAAACTGAAAGACAAAATTCGAACAGTGCAGTAGATTTATAACTTTTATCTATTACCTTTTTTAAATCAGTTACGGAAACAGTTATAGCAAGCGATTCATTTTAACAAGTAATATATATTCCACAACCAAACGATTATGCTTTAAGAATCAAATTACTGAATTAAATATTAAAATTAAGACAAACGATAAGATATCAAACTAGAATCTTAAGAAATGTTGTTACAAGGGTAAAAGATTATTCACTAAAATTACACACACACATAAACACACACACATATATATATATATATATATATGAGTGTGTGTGTGCAGAAAAATTATATATATATATATATATATATAATTTTTCTGCATATTTTTTATTTCAATGTTATAGTGCTTTGTTGCTATTAATTCTTTCATCCTCCTTTTGATTTAATTAATTAATGTATTAACTTCGCTAATGTTTTATTTCCTTTTATTGTTTTATTATATTTATAGTTATTTTACTTATTATTATTATATAATACTCTCAGGGGTTGATTTCGGTTGAGAATGACTAATTATTCGTTAACTGAATTTTAGACTGAAACAACATTCTAATATAATTCTTCGGTAATTGATCCCTGATTTCTCATATTTTTTATTGTATCATACGTATATGTTGTAATCATTGAGCTGTTTATTATTTTAAATTAAATAATATTAGGCATTCCAAAAATATTTATCTAGTCTCTTTACAATAATACCGTTTTGAAGTAGTGTACCTGACTAACAGTACTCAACCTGAATTTCGGCATTTGGTGAGGTCCCCCAAACCAAGCTCCATTTCAGCCAATGTCTTCCAAGCGTTATCTTATATGACGGCGGCGCATCCCGGGACGTCAGAAAATACACCCCCCTTCATTCCCTCCCTTTGGAGCTTCCCTAATTAATCATATCGGGACTTTCATTATCACTGCTTCCCCTTCTCCATCGCCTAATTGGCGGAGAAGTGGAGTTAGAGAACTGAAACAGATAATGCTCTAATTCGATAATGAAACGCGATGACCAAAACAATGGCTCGACACTTGCATGCGGTCGTGTTATCGCTTTGGCGAGCCCTGTAACTCGTCATTCGCCAACAGTTATGGAACTGGTCTCGACGTGTTAATGTGTCTCGGTTTGTTCTCATTCCAGAAATTATTGGGTACATAGTAAATGGTTCTCGAATTATGGTGTTTATAAAATCGTAGTGTCTTAAAAGTGAGAGGTCTATTTTTAAGATGGCTTTAAGCCAATTCTTTCTTCTAATTTAATGAAAAGTGCTTTTACATTTAATAGTTCAGTGCATTAATTCGAGAGGGAGAAATAAAACTCTTTAATGTTTAGATTTAAGCTTCATTTATGACTGTTTTTCAAAAACGTAAGATCTACAATTCTAATTTATACTGAATGCTATTGCATGTTATTGTTTTCAAAAGGAATTATATTCTGTGTATCGTATACTAAAATATTAGGCTCGATTTTGCTTCATAAATTGAAATTTCAATCAATGTCTTTCAGTTGCTCCTTTAAATATTTTTCTCTTATTTTTAATAAAGCAAAGTTGAAAAGTCATTTTCAGAAGTGAAAGTTTTCCCGAGCCTGGAAAGGCCCATTACACAATTCTTATCTTCATTTCTGTAGTCTGTGTGGGGGGGGGGGGGGGCGCTAATTACTAGCTAGTGTCCAGAGGACCCCCTAGGTAACTTCCCAAGCGAATTTGTTACTCTTTTATCGACCTCGAAGGGATGGACTGAGTTGAACTATTATCAGCTGTTGAAGCAACTGGGTATCGAACCTGAATCGGCAGAACTCGCAATCAGACATGCTAACCAGTACAGCTACATGACTATATATAAACACAAATTAAATATTTTCTTTAAAGCAGTAAGTCTTTGGTCATCAAAATACTTCTCAAGCATTCAGAAATCCAAATTAACAAAAATAGGAATGCTGCTAAAAGTTCTGAATTAGTTGACAAACTGTCGCTATTTTATTGTTAAAATCAACGTATATAGCATAATTTTAAAGAAAACGATTAATAAGTACGATTATATTTGGTAAAATATGTAAAAAGAAAACATATGTTAAAATTAAATCTTTTTATTAAATGTACTTTGATAAATATTTATAGCTGGAAATACAACATGTATAACGTAAAATATTCACTCAAAAAATAATGAAATGTGTAAAATTAATACATTCAGTATTTAATCTAAAATTATTGTACAAAACGTTGTTGCAACCTGCAATAAATTTGAAAACACCTAGTTGTAGATCAAAATAAATGTTAATATTTAATTGGGTTACCATGGTATTGTTGTAACAAAGCATACCTCACGGCCATTGAACAAATGAATCGTCAGTTTTCCAAATGAAATTATATGGCTCTATTCAGATATTTTCACCTCAATCAAGTTTGTTCTTTAGTCATTAGTTTTCGCTTATGATTTTTTTTACTTTTGAATGATCAAAATGTTTCGTACTGCATTGAAATAAGGTATATACCGATCACCATTTGTGACATGATATGTTATAGTCTAGGAAAAATTATGGGTCTTATGATAGTCTTACTCTGCAGAGGTTAGTTTGATAAATCTAATCTTAGATAAATCTGTTTTACAATATATTCTTGTATTATTCAACAGGACATTCACAATTTACAAATATTCAATATCAACCATCTATGAAATTCATACCTTTCAGTTCTGTAACAAAGTGTTTCATAAAACGAGAAGATTACTGTACATTTTACCAAATCGGTTCGCTATACATATATATTTCTATTATTAACAGTAATAGAAACTATTTCCTCAGCGTTTTAATATCGCTTTCTTCCAATCTATTTACTGCAAAAGCAGAAGACGTAAGCCAACTTTAGATTTATTGACTGAGCACACAAAACATGTTGAACTCATAAGATAAATTCTCTGTTCTATCTGCACTTCAAAATTACTGTATTCAGTCACTACAAGTCATCCATGCATTAACAAGTAAGATTTTAATTCAATCCCTTTTTCATAATCATTCGATCTTTCCAGGGACACTCAACAATGTTTTGGAATGAGCATGCAGATACATTCGCAAGATCGGTCACGGAATCTAATGTTTGCCCTAGAAGACGTCAATACTACAAATTTCCGAAACAGAATGAATAAAAGAAAACCAATAAGAATTTTTATTTCAGTAAATACTTAGAAATCTCGAGAAACATAATGAAATAGAAATAGTATCCAATGGGACAAAAACAGAAAAGAGGATATACTAAGGTCTCGGATCATCAGTAAGATGGTCATAACGCCAGGAATTTTATACAAATTTATAAGAAAATACAATACATAGTATCTGTAACCGTATAAACGATATCGAACATATTTTACTAAAGTGCAGAAGATACGCTTTTCATTAATACCACCTCTGAAATACACTCAGGATTGACCCACGGTACAGTATCACTCTTAGAGAACTTTTGGACAATACTGCAACAAATAAAAAAGTGTTCTGAGTTTTTATTTAGAGAAAATGAAGTTATTTAATATAAGCTAAACTAAAGGAATATTTTAAAGGGAATATAATAGTCTTTGTTACTCCATATCCCATAAAACTATTCAGTAGAAACAATAAACAATAGTTCTAGTCTGTAGCAGTCAATTTCTTGTGCTCCTTGACCAAAGAAATAATTCACAATAATCGTTGTATATTCAGAGGCGGTCTATACGGCTTCCCAGGGAAATAAGCGCTTGTTTGAATAGTTTGTGTGCGCTTAATGAATAAACGCATCAATGCTAATGTCGTTTGCCTTCAACTTTTTTTAATAAATTGCATTTGATTGTGGAAAATCTTAATAGCATCAATCTTGCATATATATATGTAGCTTTTTAACGGCGGATAAAATGGTAAAAAGACTACAGCAGCGTTATACGGAAATTTTGTGGCTGTTGAATTCCAGATCAAGTAGAGTTAAAATTTTTACCTTTGTTTCAACATTCACACACACACACACACACATATATATATATATCCATTTTCTGTGAAATATATAGACGCCAAATGGAATTTCCGAAAATTCAGAATATGCCCGGTTTTTTAAAAACTTTTGTATCTCATCATTAGCACTCTTTTTCTTGTATGATTTCCTTTTTTTTTCTTCTTATTTACGTAGGTGGTAATTTAGAAAAAAAAAATTTGAGTTTATAGTAAAATTTTAATTAAATTATTTAATATCGCGTGGCTTTACGTCTCAATTTTAAATCAAGTCTCAATCAAGTTATGCAGTATTGGTTGATTTAAAGAAAGAGAAAATAAGATTAAATGACGCAAAAGTTTGGCCTGGATTGTAGAATTATTTTATGGATAAAATTTTTCAAGATTTTTAGAATTTAATATGCGAGTTTTTAAAGAAAAAAAAATGTTTCGTGTAAGATCACAACATTGTGTTATTTCTGAGCATAAAATAGTGATTTTTGTTTTTACATTTTACATAAATACATTAATTCTTAGTTGACACACAGAAAGATGAAATCAATATATTAATGTTTCAAGTTGCGCCGTTAATTTCATCAAGAAATCCTCATGGCATATTTATACAAGTATAATCCGCAAATTTGTAGTTTGAGGATCATTGGGTAGAGATCAACGAGGATAGTTCAAAATTCATCTGTTTTTGATGACAGATTGACGTTGATAAGGGAAATTGGTGTTATTATTGTGTGGTATCATCAAAGCCAAAATATTATACATTTGATTGCCAAATCGAAGTTTGAATGGTGCCGCATCAAGTTGTCATGGTCATTTTCGGTTGAGTTCTATCATAGATGAAACCTAAATTCATCATTATACACTGGAAACCAAACAACAATCAAATAATGGTTCCCGTCCGATTAATCTGCTCCGGAGAAGGCGAAGATGGTCTCCTCAGCTGGAAAAATTTTGACAATGACATGTTTGGGATGCAAAGTCATATTCATGGATTTCTCAGGAAAAAAGATCATTAAGCAATACTACAGTGAGTGTAATCCATTCATATTCATATTATTCATTCCTGATGCTCCCTTCCCCTTTCATAATATGGATACTTTTTAAACTACCCTCATATTTTCTCCAAAAGATAATCCTTTGACATATTTAGAGCCTAAAAAGATTGTATGCAGGATGTTTCGAAACTCATGGATAAAAATTTGAGATATGATAGAAATAATGTAAACAAGCAATTTTCACCATACATTGCATGGGCGGAGAAATGATGATGTGCAAGAGAACTCCCGCTTTATACTTTCCATTATAGCGTCGTCTAGCGGCTCACCGCCTGCTCTCCACCATGCAATGCAGGTGAAAATCGCTTTTTTAGATGTTTTCTATCACCCCTTACATTTTTGACCATGAATTTCGAAACATCCTGCACAGCTAAACTTTAATGCTCTGAAGTGGCATCGTGTGGAAGTTACGGCACGATACAAGTTTATATAGTTATCATTTTAACCTATCGAAAAAGGTTCAATTTAACGACATGTTTATAAATAATCTTCTGTGTTATTCGAGTTCTATATCGATTGAAATAAATAAAATAAAATAAAAATAAATAAATAAAAAAAAATCAGAAAGATTTCTGGATTTACTTCTGAATTACTTTTTAAAAGAAACTATTCGTAATTTGTATTAACATCAGCTCCTAATGCATTCCCATGAATTTATTCCGATTTTTTCTGGTAAATTCATATAAAATTATAGTTACTTTTCTTAAAGTGTCTGCTGGAACTTATTTATAATTTTTTTGTCTTAATTTCAAAGGGAGAAAATTGAGTGCATTATGCAGAAAGATAAACACACTACCTGAACTTTATTTATTCTTTGCTCTTCTCTTTACACAAATAAAGTCAACAAAACTTTAAAGTGTATTTACAATGAGTTTTCTTCATTTTTACTGAGATAATGCTTCACTGAAAGGCTTTATGAAAAAACTTTTGAAGAAAACTTTAAAGGGTTTATTTTCCTTTTAAACACTGAGGAAAGTAGAGTTGGCGTTATTAGTTTTGCTGGTAGTTGGCACTTTATTTCAGACATAAATATTTATTTGAAAAATATTGCATTAATTATTTCCTACAGTTCGTAACTCTATCCCGTAAATCTGCTGTTAACTTATAATCTAAAGACGGACGTATAAAAATTATTAATATATATATATATATATATATAATTTGCTATATATATATTCTTTATGGATATATATATATATATATATATTATATGATTTATATATATATATATTATATATATATATATGTATATATATATATTATAACATTATAAATTATATATATATATAAATTATATATATATATAAAAATTATATATATAATTTATATATATATGATGTATATATATATATATATATTATGTTATATAATATATAAATTATATATATATAAATGAAATTACATGTACTTGAATTTGCTTAGCATGTAGCCTTGCATGCTCATAACCAATATATGAATTTATATATGTATATGTATATATATATAATTTATGTATATATACTATATGTATATGTATATAATTTGTAATAGCCAGCCAATACATGTATATATATAATTTATATGTATGTATAACCATGTATATAATTTATATATACCAATAATACATGTATGTATGTATGTATATGTAACCTTATACCTTATATACCCAATTTTATGTATAATGTATATATGTATAATTTGCTTAACTTCACCTTCCTTAATGGCATATGTATATATATAATTTATGTAGCCTTGTGTGGCCTTAATATGTATGTATTAGCATATATATATATATGTATATATCTTACTATATATAACCATGTATATTGCTATGCATGTACTCCAGTTTAAAATAGATTTGGTGGACGAATAAGATGTATGCTACGCCATTGTGAAAATACAAATATCGATTTGTTGGTTTTATTAACGTCGCATTAGAAACAACACGAAGGCTATTGGCAACGAACCTCTTAATTTTGACCCTCGGTCATATGGCAAGGACGACACCTGAGCTGGCACCTCCTTCTCCTAACTTCCACTCCCACGCCAACGGGAAGACTTTGGTTCCCGACAGATTTCACGTGCATCAGCCCCGGCTACACGGTGGGTCTTTAGTGGCATCAAGATTCAAATCCACTACTCGACAGAAACCGCTAGTAACGAATCCGTGACCATGACCACTAGGCTACTGTGGCCACAATACAAATATTGTAGAAAAAAGTAGAATGACGAATATAAAAGTTACAATAAGTCAATTTGTATTTCTTGATATTAGAATCTGCATATTTGAACTTTAGTAGATTATTTTACATTAACTGTGTTAGATTTTTTTTTATTTCTTTGGCTTATAATATTTAATTTTAATTTTTTGCCTGTTGTTCTAATTTTAGAATTTTTATTCTTGATATATGAATTTCATAGATTTTCGAATAAGGCGGATGGTCTAACACTATGATGCTGTACTAGGCTTAAAACGTTTTGACAGATAATGTGAAATGAGTAGGTGCATTGGCTTGATGGAAAAATTTGTTGTACCGATTCTGTGTGAATTCCTACAATCGCATGAATACTTAACCGACGGTCAGATTGAACCAAATTACCAATTTTTTCAATCTTGTCATCCGTTTTTGACGCAGAAGGGAGACCCAGGAGTGAATCATCTTCAACGTCTTCTTGGCCATCTTGAAAGCGCTTAAGCCACTCAACAACATGTGCACGCGATAAACATTCATTGCCATACACTTCTTTCGTTAAATTTTGTTTTAATAGCATTTTTTTCCAAGTTTCATGTGAAATTTGTCTACAGTTCTACGGGTATATGGATTTCTTTACAGAAATTAGAGGAACTACATTCGAAAGAGAAGGCTTCACACTAAACAACTGTCAGTCGCTTCCATTTGGCGTATACATATTTCTTCTGTAGCAGCATCAATCACGTTATTTAATAGTCATACATCGTAAATTTGATATTGTTTTTCTTTCTGAAAAATGCATTTTGCTCTATCAGTTGCTTGTGTAAAACTTTTTGTTACTAAATTATTCTAAATACTTGATTTCTGTTCAACAATATTTTGCACCCTTTAAAATAATTGCGATTTTCAAATACTAATCAATATCAATAATTTCAAACTATTATAATGAGGTCTCTATAGCATTCCCCCTTTCAGCTAACCCTTTAAGGCTGATGGGAGGAAGATTACAGCAGACGGAGAGATGGCAGTTTGATAAAAGGCTGGAGGAGGCAGGTACAGAGAAGGCTGGGGAAAGAGTACTAGTAAACGGTTGATTACACTATTGATTCGATGTTTACTCGGACATACCTTTAATAGTGGTCATTTATCTAAATCCTTTTCACATTTTTTTAGTTGCGGACGCTTGCAGGTTTGCTGCAACAGGAGTAATAAATATATTGAGTGTTAATTATTCTATCAAGAGAATAATGAATATTAAATTAAAGATTAGACTCTCAGTTCATTTGACTATTTATTTTACGATTCAACTGTAAATGATATATGCTGTTCAAAAAAGTACAAGTGGAGAATTAGGGACGTCACATTATGTGTTTCAAAAACTTATGGACAGCGACGAAATCTACGTCGTTTTCTCTTCAATTTGTTCATATTAGTGCGTTGAAAAAGATCCTTTAAGACTTTTTATGAGAGCACGTTGACACTATTTGAAATAAGATACTGTTTGAAAATTTTATATATCGAATATCATCTTGAGTAAATGGATATATAAAACTGAGATTTTCCTCTAAAGCAAAGACTTCTATATTTTAATTTGTGATGGAATCCTTTTACATGTCTCGTCTATCATCTTTAAATATTATTCGAATTACAAGATCTAAATTTTAACTAATATTCAAGCACAGACCAAGTTAATAAAACAATCAATTTTATCTAAAATTCATGCTTATTTAATTGTTTATTTTCTCTTCTAATAAGGGGGTAGGGGTACTCTCACTCAGTTTTCTTTCCTTCTTCGCGATTACTAACAATTTCTACAATCTATCAAAGAATACGCTTTCCAGCATAAGATGCGAGTACCACCTATTTCTCCAAGCCCTAATATCACTAAATCTACTCTCCATGCCAGAATACTTCCACGCAAATCCCACTAGCACTTTTTTATTACCGTAACCTTCGATTTCAATTCAAATCTGTGTCATTTTTATACGACTTGATTATATCTATTCACTTCACTTCCGAAGTTTGCTTGATTTGCATCAAATATTTTTTTTGATTGGGAAGAAGTTTGGAACTTATATATAGAATCAGGAAGAAATTCCAGATGTTAGTTGAAAGGAAATAAATCGCAAATTTGTACTTGTAACGAATTATTGTATTGATTATTAATAGTAGAAATCTCAGAAGTAATAAACAGACATTTACGTTTTCGGTTGATTGAATGGTTTATTAACTTCGCGACAGGAGAGATATTGGCGACAAATTAATAGTTTCGAAAAAATTTCTCTTATACTCGTTTCTGTTTTTATGCCTTACCTCCTTGCTCTAACTAAGCATGAAGATAGTTGTACTTAAAACAAAGTAAAATAACCTTCTTTGAATCAAATAAAATATGTTTAAGTCCAGAAAGTACTTAGTGGAAAACTAAGAAAATAATGAAAGTTAAAAATAACACTTTTTCATTGTTGAGGTATCCTCACGTGGCTGCTATGTATACTGGCATTTATTCAGCACCGGCAAATTAATAACGATGAAATTAAAGCGTGTGTCTCAGATAAGAATACAGATTTAATTACTTCTCAAAACGAATACTTAATGCAAAAAAAATGATAATTAAAAAAATGCATTTAAATTCCTCGTCTCAAATGCATAGTTTTAAGAGAATCCTTCCCAAAAGAAAGAATATATATCCGCTTATGAGACGTACGAAAAAGAGGAGTTTCCTTTTGCTTCAAGGAAATAAAAATAATTTCCTTCTGAAATTCCGGAAGTGGAACGGGAAATAGTTACTTTTTGCCAGCAGTGTGACGAAGAGAAATATTCCAAATCGATTTTTACGAAAAAGAAGTTAGCGAAGCTTTCAAATATTTTATTTTCCCTGATAGCAAAGAAAGAGCGAAAGAAAAAAAAAGATTTAACAGATCTCTCACTCTCTATCTATGTATCGTTTTCCATTCTTTATTCTTTCTTTTTTTTTCCCCTCCAGATTTTTGTTTTTTCACCCTTCAGATCGTATCACCACCGTTTTATTACCCGGAGAGTTTAAAAGACGGATGGGTAAAATCACCTCATAATCCATCTAAAGCTTCCGAGGGAACTTTTTCAGACCCAAGACGTTTAGGCAACGCGCGAAGACAACTTGAAATATCTCTCTTTCGCTCTTCCTGCTCTTTTAAAAAGGATCTTCTCTCACGCAAACGGAGGTGACAGGCTGGCCACACTCCAAGGTAACGGACGACGTCTCTTTTGGGTGACACTTCGGCGAATGGAGAAGAATGTAGCGGGATTTTTCACGGCGGAGAGAAAAATCCACTGCATTCTCTTCATTAGACATCCTCCTCCTCCGCATCCGGATGCGATGGATGAGCGGAATTCCTGCTCTTGAAAGGAGGAGGGAGATAACTATTTCGAATTATCCAAACACGCACACGCGTCAAGCGTTTAACGCTGGAACTATCAAGTGCGTCAGAGTGATGGATTTCTTGTTTTGAATTACAAAAATTATTAAGGGCTCTTTATCTAATGTCTTGCTTGTTGCTTTGTTTTCCAATTGGCGCTCGATATATTTCTTGTACAATGAGCTAACGATAACTGTAATTTCTTGCAAATGTCCAGGACAATACCCGAGATGTTTCTGCATTATCGAACCTTGTACAACCTTTATATTACTACGATTTTTGATTCCTATTAGACTTATCATATAGAAATCACCATTATGATAAATGATTATTTTCGGTGAAATCAATGTGTAATCTATAGTTTTTCAGGGATAAATATGGACTCGAATATCAAAATCCCTTTTATTTAAATATGTACTGATTTTTGATGATTAAAGATCGTTTATACATGAGGTATAACTCGTGTATATCTTTAATCAGTTAATGTTGAAAATAAGAAGTAAACGAGAACTCCAACTCGAAGGGACTCAGTTCTTAATTCATGTCAATTTTGAAAGTCATAGGAATGAATTCTATTTATATGTTAGTATTTTAAGTGATGCATCTGCTTAATCTAACATTTTATTTTTTGCAGCCCAAGTATTTCCGCATAGATTTAAATTCACATGGGAGAACGATCATTCCATCTGATATAATGTCTTTTTAAGGCACTACAGGAAAGAAGAAACTTATTTTTTGTTGAACTAGTATATTCACTCTGTCAATCTTGCAGTGTATTCAAAGCGTATTTTATCAAGTAAAAATACAATGTGAACTGTGATAATGAAAATTTGCAGAGGTCTTCGATTCTTGATAAAGAAGAGAGTCCTTAGTTTATGATAAAAGAAAATTGTTCTTACATTCTAAAACTGAGGGAATGATACGTTTGGGAAGATATCCGCTTACCTGTTATCTTTAAATGTTACACTAATTATAAGATTTAAATTTCAGCTTAAGTTCAAGCACAATCTAAATAAATAAAACGGATAATTCTATTTGAATTATATTTTTATTTTCTCTTTTTATGTATGTGGAATTGAGATTATCTCCACGATTTACTCTTCTTCCCCGCGAGTGCTAACAACTTCTATAATCTATCAAATAATGCGCTTACCGGAATATATTACGAGTACCTCCTGCAACTACTCCGACAGCGTTGAGTTCTGATCTCACTATAATCCATATACACACCAGAATACTTCCACGCACATCACACTGACATTCTTCTTTTTACCATAATCTTCAATTTCATTTCAATCCTCTGTCGATTTTATATGACTTGATCATATCTATTCACTCCCTTCCGAAGTTTACTTAATTTGAATTCCATTTGATCGTTCCATTTGATTAGAAATAACTTAATAACTGGGAACTTAAGTATGAAATCAAAAAGAAACCCCAGATGCTAGTCGAAGGGGGAAATTCCCGAATAGCACATGGTACACGTTCGCCGATTATATAATCGAATAGCTCTTCAGAAACAAGACCTTTGGTAAACATTCGGAGTGACTGCATTTATATGAATAATATTGTGTAATGCTAAAAACCGATTGAAAGGTACGTTTTCTGTTTATATAAATGAATAACTCATTAAAACCAAGACCTTCAAAAAACATTCTGACTGACTGCGTTTATATGAATAATATTGTGAGGTACTAATTAATTTATATATATTTAACGGCTCATATTTAAAAATAGGAGATGTAAAGTCAACTTTAATTCTCAATAATATTAACAGATTTTGATTCCCTTTCAAAAAGAGTGTATTACCTTTCATTTCAATCATACATATTTCAGTGTATTAATTCATATAATAAACTAAAATTTTAGAATCCCTAATGTATATTAGCTTTTAAAATTTAATATGGCATTCAATACAGTATGCATGAAAGCAAAATTTAGAATTTTGTTCAAATTAAATTAAATTGGAAATATTTATGCGTGAATATAGTTTTAATATTTTGTAAATATTTGGCCATGTAAAATGTAATTAATAATTTATTTATTTAATATTTATTGAAATTAAATCAGATAAAGCATCGACATTGATATCTAATTTATTTGTCGAAACAAAATACTCATCAGAATATAATTATTTGATAACAAAACATATTAGTGATAAACATTAATGCATTTAAATATTTAATAAAAATTCCTCACTGCAACGAAAATGTGTGCGTGATTTATAATATACTAGATGGAATATCCTTTTTTCTCACAGGTGAATATTTAAAATAAAGCAACAAAATTTTTATAATAGTGAGCATTTCAATAAGACGAATATATTATACAAACTCCGAAAATATCTATAAATAATAATACATTGTCAAAAGCATTTAGAACGTGACATCATGTGATGTGATATATGCGCCAGAGTTATGCATAACGGAGCAGATATCTTTGCAAAAGTGGTGTCGAAAAAAGGGAAAGAATTAAACTTACCAGCTGTTATTCAGTTAAAAATTTTATAAAATCCACTATTTGGTATTCCCCCCGTCCCTATTTCCCCTTCTTTTCATTTTTGAAAATTCTAACTTTTCATTCCATACACTGTATGAATATTGCCAAGATCAATGGATTACTGGATGGAACTGTTTAAAAATTTCGAAATAAACTCTATCCAACGCTATTTTCCAAATTTCCTATAATTAATTTGCAAACTCCAAATAAATTCAGTCTTTTTTAAAAATGTGGATATATCCTATAGTGCTAAAATCGTAATATTGCGACAAATCGTTCGAGAACTAGACCTTAAAATATTATATCAAAAAACAATAGCTTCAACAATATTAAGAATAAAAAAAATTAAAAGAAAGTTACTTATTTTTTTTTAAAAAAATGATAGTTTCAAGCAAATAAAATAAAAAAAAGAAGAAAAAAAAGCTTTTAATTAATTCGAAATTAACGAAAAAAATAGGAGCAAAGCTGTCAAAAATTAGGTGGGAAGTTTAACCCAGTTCTGAAAGTTAGAACACGGGGGTTTAATCCAATATACCAGATTAGGCTTGTTATGAAAGAGCAAAAGATGTAGAAAACAAAAATTGTGTTGTATTAGAATTTACAAGTAAATTTCGAGTGAGTTTAATGCTGGGATTTCAGGAATAAGTACGTATGTTTTGAAATATATGGCTGTTGCTGTTGTAAAAAATTTTATCATTTTGTTGAACATTTTGTCCAATAGTAGGAATAGTTCATTGATATCATTATTAATTGATTAATCCGAAATAATATTAGAATTCTGCAACAAAGAACACAGAATTGTATAAAAATAATAATATCCCCCAAATTGCACTCTGCTACAAAAAGGAAAAAAAAAAACAAATATTACGATCTTCAAAAAACTACGTGAATATAGATAGTCAGAAACATCGGAAGACCGTGACATAACATGTGCCAAAATTCAGAGCAGTGAAGACAGAATCTGCCACATTAGTCTTTTTAACATTAAATTTTAATCCACAGCAAATTTCGAAAAAGTCGTTGTGAAGGCACACGTCATCATCGTCCATTGTTCCAGAAAATCAAATAACGAATTCTTAAAAAAAAGTCAAACTACGTAAGAAAACTCATTAAAATGCACATCTTTTGAGAAGGAAAAAAAACTTGGGAAAAATTATTGCACCTGATGGAAAGAAAAAGCAGAAAATCTCTGAAAAAGGAGAAGAGATAAAATATATATATATATATATTCCCAGACTTTTTTTTTGGCGGGAATATGCTTAGGACTTCTCCCGCACATCAACGAAGCACCCTAACAGAATTTGAAGTGATATGGTGAGCGGTGTGGATTTGTATAACGAACAAAAAACTTTCAAATTTATATTATGATTTACAAGAAACGTTTCGTAAAATTTTATTTTGTGGTTTGATTTTATTAACGTCGCACTGGAAGCAACACGAGGGCAGTTGGCAACAGGCCTCGTTATTTTGAGCCTGGATCAAGTGACGAGGGCGACACCTGAGCTGGCACCTTCCCTCACCTAACTTCTACACCACGCCCTCGAGAGGACTTTGTACCTTGACAGATTTAAAGTGCATCGGCCCCGCTACACGGTAGGTCTTTAGTGACATCAAGGCTTGAACCCACGACTCGATGAAAACCGCCGGCCGCAAATGCGTGACCGTGACCGTGACCACTAGGCTACCGTGGTCACTTTATTTTGTGGAACAAGAAAAATTTATGTGAATGAGGGTGCTAAGAATAATTGTAAAATTTAATTGTATTTTTTGTAAATATTTTGTGAAATTCGTAAACAAATGCAAATAATCATAAATAAATGCACCTTCCCGTATCTTTAAGATTAATCTAATAAGGAATTTCAATACACATTCCATACTAGTTGTTTACATAAACTAGCACCCAAATTCGATTCATATGCTTGAGATCATATTAATTGCAAAGGACAAATAAACACTACTACAGAAGTAAGTGAATCGTATTAATTCAAGGATTTTTCTCTAGAGATAATAGCTTTCTAATTAAGCTTGTAGAGAGTTGTAAAAGTGTTTAAGGAAACTTCTTGAGTTGCTAAAGCTATCGTAATTCTGCAAGAAGCAATCTAAGATCTTTTCAGTAGATATAATAGCTTTCTAATTAAGCTTATAAAAGGGGGCAAAATTGGAGTGTTTTTTAGCAAAGGAGGTCCTTTACTTTTTCGTCAATACTTAGTCTCATCATGAACGTAATTGTTTCGTAAAACTTAATTAAAATTAATGGAAGAATCGCATGATTAAAATTAAATGCTTTTTAGTGAAGTTTTTGAGTCACCGAAATTTAACAAAATATGCTACATGAAATATTATAGTTTTAAAAGACAGTTTTCAAGTGATAAATGATGAGATGTTACGTATTCTTCATGAATGAAGAAGCTTACATATTAGTTCTGTAATTCGGAAAATTACTCTGTGCAGTGTTTAAGCAAAATAAAATACTTTGCAATTGGGATCAGATCTGAAATAAAATTTCTAACCTTTCCATCAAAATATTTCTGATCATTCATTCAATGATTAAAATATTAAAGAAATCGTAATATTATTTAATTTTTATTAAAAAAATTTCAAATAAAGTGAAGCGTTAGACAGTTGAAATCGCACCTAAATGCTATTCTCAATCTTTCCCTTGAGCTATATTCAATCTATGTACTAATGTCTTCTAAATATGGCTGTCTTCATTAAATGTGAAATAACTGGACATCAACTCGAGACAGTAGCACTTTTTTCAATATGAAATGTATATATATTATATCACATTTATACTTCTCCAGTTTATGCAGAGGGGTTATATTTTTATTTTACTGATTTTTGTTGAATAAATCAGATTGAATACAAAACATTTTGTATTTCTTCGGGTGTACTCTGAATGACAAATAAATTTTTGACTTTATATGCTAAAAGGAAAAGCTGCATGGGTTTCTAAATTTTAAAAACGCATATATTAAAGAGTGTTATTGTTGAAACTATAGCAGTGAAAACTAATAAGGTATTTTTACATCTGAAAGAAAATAAATGTCATTTAAATTAGAAGTATGACTAAATAATTGCAAAATTTAACTCTAAATATTTTGTATTATTGTTTATAATCATGAAATTGGACAGACTTGCAAATAAGGATGTAAATGTATGTAATCAATGAAAAATAAACTAATGCATATGATTAACGAATGTAATTGCAAACAAAAATAATATTTCGTTAAAACACTTTAAAATAATTTTATCACACATCAAAAAATAATATTTACGCATTAAAATTGTAATAAAAGGGATCAAATACTTAATATTTCATTTTAGGCCTTACTTTAATGGTCGCAGGCTATTTATGCAGTTTGGTCAACAGCTCTATGAAATATTTGGAGTCAATACTTGAAATCCAATGTAACCTGAAATTTTTCAAATATTATTGTGATATGGAGATCTGGATACTCAAATATCAATTTAGGAAATATCTTCGTCATCTAATCACGTTTCGAACTAGCAAGATTTGTCGCCTTTATTCCGTTTTGAAATTAAACTGATTTCATGATCATAGGATATAAGAGTTATAAAGAAAAATATATAATTTTGCCTTGAATATTTAAATTGAGAAGTGTATTTATTCTCAAAATATGATTAAGGTTGACATTTTGAACATAACACTGTTCAAATGCTATTTAAAACTGTTGATATTTTAAAACTTATAATTTTTGTATTTATTTCAACGCATTTATCATTTTAAAATTTTTTATAAAGATTGTATACATAATATGTTTAATTTACCTACCAACAATATGAAATGCTTAATAACTCGCTTATTAAAAGTATTCATTTTTAATGTAAAATAATAATAATAATCCGAAGAAAAAAATTTCTAGAAAATTAATATTTTTGTACATGAGCAATTTCACTTATGTGACTGTGTACTAGAAATTTATTGTACATGAATGCAGGAAATTTTAATTTCAACTTATCAAAAATATTTATTTTTTAACATAAAACGTAGTAAGATCTGAAACTACAATTCATCTTCGATTTTTCAGTAAACGTCATTTTTCGACTGTATTACCTGCTCTCAAAACTTTTTTTTTTGCCAGTTTCTAAGGCTTCTTTAATTCGCACTAAAAGTAAAGAGTAAAATACAAATTTCCGTTTCTGATGTTGTTGTCAATGGCTCCAGGAAAAAAAATCATGAATGCATAGTCGTAGGATTCATCTAATTTAATGATTTTTAAAAATAAAACAACAAAAACTTTGTCGACTAAACTTTTCGAATTCTTATTAAAAAATAGTTTTTTCACAAAATTTCTTCGCTTCAAAATGCGCACACAAAAATGTTATGAATATTATTCCTCATGGGAAAGATTTAAATCTCATACGAATACGTTTGATCACTCCGTTAAAAAAAACTATTCCTTAAACGTCGGAAAAGATTATTTCAAGAAAACTCTACAATAAAGGAATGTGATGATAAAATCAAAGAAGTATAATGTTGTCATTCTAATGTAAATTATTTGATAATTTTAATAGAAAATCCTTAAGTGGGGATATTTTTGTACACTTTTAAATTAAATTTTAAAAGTAGGATTAATATTCAAAAGTGCTAGAGAGAGAAACTAGTAAAGTTATTTACCATTATGATCAAAAATTATGCATTAAAACTCATGCCAATGAGTTATATATGTTATTAAAAACAACATTTTCACGAGTTCGGTATTTTTATTACTTATGATTTAAAGACTGTTGATTTGATTTCTTAATTCATGATTTTTTTATCTAATTAAAAGGCATATGAATTTCATAAACAAATAAAAAAAATAAAACTCCACGTTATCAACATTATGAATGAAGAAGGCAAAAAAAAAGCAGTAGCTGTGGAAAAAATGTTTAAATAAAAGATTTAAAAAAATTCTAACTGAAAGCAAAACTTGAAACACTTAAAAAGCAGGTCTTAATGGAAATATTAAATTGGTAGCAAAAATCATAAAAAATAATAATGATGCTATTTCTCAAAATATTCTTTCTTTCTTTTTTTTTTTTTTTTTAAAAAAAAACCTGTTTGTGGAATAAGGATTTAATAAATTGGACTTACTTCTTTTCCCACCAAGTATTAATTTTATTTTTATTTGAATTTTTCTATTTCTTTGCCATCCACTTCACATACATATTGCTAATTCAAATTTTGCTTTGACGATCTCCGCTTTCGTTCTCTGTGATATTTAGAGCTCTGCAAACTTGTCAAAGCTTGAAAACAACTTGAGTTTGACAACAACTTGAATTCAAGATAGTTTTATGTAAGGAAATAAGCTGACGAATACAAAATGAGGATCACAATTTTCTTTAAGAACACTCTCAAGTTCGGAACACGAGCGTGATTAAATTTTTTCCATAGGAAACAGTTTTCAATGCTTTCTCTTCGGTTTTCTCCCCCCCCCCCCTTTTTTTTTCCATTTTCGTATTTTTTATCGCGGTAATTTTCTTGTAATGTCAATTCAGCTTCACTCACGGCGATACATCCACAGATATTTGCATTTTATTCGGATTTATTTATTAAAGTGGAAATTTGAATGATTTGGTTTTTGTGAAAAATGTCTATATTGAATTTCAAAACAATTTCTTTCATATCTTCTGGTGACAAAAATGTCTGTTTCTACAAGTAGGTGACTGAAAAAAATTTATTCGCAATTATGATGCGATTCCTTTGAGCTATTATAAGATAAAAAATAAATCCTTTAATATAAACCAAAATCGTACTAATAGTAAGCTGCCTAATATTTTTCGTGACTTCAAAGAATATTAAAAGGTAGCGAAACTAAGCAAATAAATTAGTCTTAAAATCATATTTCTTACAATATTTATCAGTATAAACATATTTCAGATGTTTTTCAGATGAAATGAAAGAAAGTTGATTATTTAAAAAAAAAATTTAAATTTAGAAATGTTAAAGTCGAAACGACACTAGGTTGCCTTCTTTCGACGTATGCAAGATATCATAATGCAAATAATTATTAACTCAAATATTAAGTAGTAATGAATAAAGAGATAAAATTATTAATACAAATTCCTTTGAAATTACTATTTTATTTAAGTGTTCCCTGCAAAAGGATAAATGAATATGCAATAACTTTACTGAAATACTAATTTTTTTTTTCTAGATATAAAAAAATATCTTACAGTCAACTGAAGTTCAGAACCTTAAGCTCTCTAAGAAAAGAAAACTTTGATTTATAAATTAATTTTAACGTATTTCATACTTCATATCTTTTAAAAGATTTTATAGTAGTTACATGCAGCTTAGGCAAATTTACATTCAAGTACATTTATCACCACGTGTATTTTTCAAATTGAGCACTTTTTTGAGCACAGTAGTTGGTATGAGTTTGAATAGTTCATTCCGACTTGAGAAACTAAACATATTATGCTATATTTCAATTTTTAGAAACTAATTTTCTATTTTCGATCTATATGCTACAATCAAATGATTTAAAACCTCTTTACAATTTTTTTTTTCAAAAATTATCTGTTTATTATGACACACACACACACGATTACCTACGATAAATATAATCTCTAATAATGATAATACCTTAACTATTTATTTATTGTTATTGCGCTGTTTCTTTCAACTTCATAGATGTCCTAAAATTGAATGGAAAATGCAAAAATTTTTATAATGGTTACCGTTTATTTTTTGTAATGATGGATACTATTAATTTTATTTAAATAATTATCATTTATTCTATGTACTCGGATTGAGATGCGTTGTCTTTCAAATAAAGCCAAGAACTTGGGTGATAAAAATTTGCCGAAATAAACAATGTAACATAAAACTGGCTCAGTCCCATCGCTACAGTATATTTCTTTTCAATTCTTACACTTATTGGTATCTTTTCAAGATGGAATATTTTTCCACAGCGATTCACTGATTTCAAGTTCCTTGAAAATACCTTCTTGAAGGAAGCTAACATCCCAAAATACAAATCGGCTTAATTCTAAATAACATGACATGGGACAATTTTAGATATGAAATATCTTATTCTTCGATAACATCGTCACCTTATTTCCTCACCCGTAGCAATAGGAAGCGAAATCTGTAGATCCGTATGAAAGAGCAACGTGAGGTTGCCAATCAACATTTGAGTTGACGAACAAAGAGTACAAAACGGTAGAGTGGACAGGAATAACGACCGGATAATCCATCCTCAAACATGCCGCCGCCTTTCCAATCATTTTCTTATTCAACTTTACGAGAGGAAAGGCGTTGACCACGAAAGTGGTCCTAAATTATAGTACCGCCCGCTATACCATCTATCACGCTACACCTGGGGTTGCTTTGGCAGGTCCGTCCTTTTCCGACAATGGGGTGCGAAAAAACCCCTTATAAAAATGATTTGAACCATGGGGAGGGGATTGTTGCTACCGAATAATGATAGAAGTCGTGGACAAGAGGGTTTCATCTGGTATGATTCAGATGCAAATGGGTTTCCCATCGTGAAGTCCGGTTCTAGTACGTCTTAAGAGGAGGGAAAGCTCCGCAACCAGTGGCCCAGAAAGATTGGAAGGGGTCACGTCATATCCTCTTTCCATCTGCTGAAAGAAGAAAAAACTTTTTAACGTGAAAAACACGCCAGTTTCTTTTTCCTATTCTGCTCGCTCCATATTTTTTCTTTCAATTTCCATTACATATTTTTTTTTCTGCATTGTGCATTTACTGTTATTACTACCATTTCCCTTCCATATAGGCCGAGCACATGAAGTGGCTTTTCACTTTTTTCGGGTTTTGTTAAATGGTAATGGTGGGCATGCGTTGATAATGGATTTTTCTGTGGAAAATGCGGGCTTTAGGTCTTTGAGAAACAAGATATGGTGGAGAGATAGCGCTGCCTTTAAAAGCATGGTTATGATTGCTTGAAAGGTTGCTGGGGTCGGGAATGGAAGGGTAAAATCGTGTCCGGAAAATTATCCGATGCTGACACGATTGCATTTTGTAATGGAAACGACAATGACAAAAAAAAAAAAAAAAAAAAAAAA